>PVHX01007828.1:0-88122 GCA_004024805.1 Geosciurus inauris | reverse complement strand
TGGATGTATGTTCATTGAAGTGCTCTATTAAAATTGTCTTTTTTTATTTTTATTTTTTGCCCTTTGCCCTTTCTTCATCAAGTGTTTTGGTGAATTGTGAGACAAGTGCAGCTCTTCTGTATGTAAATCATTTTTTAAAGCTAATAGGAGCACATCTAAGTGAATCACTCATAATTCGAGGTGTAATGGCTTTAGAATCATTTGCATTTGAAGGTCTTCATTATTTTGTCAGGAATGTACAGGCAGTGTGAATCAGACCAGCTTGAATACCTACAACGACTCCTTCACAGGTGGGCTTCCTCTATGAGAGTTTGGCTCATCAATAAATAAAGATTTTTGTAGGCTGCAGTGTTTTATACAGTTTGTTTTTATTGTGAAAGCAGACAGCTAGGAGCATGGTGGAGTGCTGCCATACTTTGAGTCAGCTAAAAAGGTTTTGGACATTTTGATCAGTTTCTTTTTAGGAAAAGTGCCCTAACAGTATGGCTCCCCCTACCACACCCCCCATTCTTATTTAACTGTGATGTGTGTGATACTAGAAAATAGGAGTTCAAGAAGAGCTCCTCATTTTTAATAAAAGTTTGTGTGTACCTTTCCATATTTAATTTATATGATAAAATAGGTGGAGAGAATCTGAACCTAAACTGTCATATGTCCTGCTGTTGATCTGTGGCCACAATAAAATTTACTTGTCAAGTTTTAGAAGCCATTATTCCTATCATGTTGCTTGGGCACTCACTGCAGGAGTGGAAACTCATGTGTGTACAATTCCAATGGTAAGTGAGCCAGTGAGGAGGTCCTGGCCCCTTCATCAACCTATTTGCCTGAGAGCAGTAGTTTTTCTAAAGGTCTATAAGTTCTTAGAACTCTTTGGTTGAAGGCAAAATGTTCTTTGAATGAAATTCTATCTCAAACATAGGAAGCTGCTAATTTGATGGTCCTTGACTGGATTACCTATCTTTCTGGGATAATTTTACCAAAATAAGCTGAGTTTTGACTTGGCAAGGTAAGACATGACAGTGGATTCTATTTATGAATGGGAAACAAAATCCTTACTTTGTATAGATGGCATCCCTTTTTGTAACTGATCCTTTTTATTGGTATAAATTATAAATTAAAATGTGCAATTTGAAGGTTGTCTGTGTTAAGTTTCCATATCCCCTCTGTGCTGTCTCTTCTAAACATTGTGTAGTTTATATCATCAATTTTCCACTGATGAGTATTTAGTTAATATCCAGTATTTTTTGTATTAGGGGGACACAGCAGACTCTCTTGTACATGATTTTGTTCACGTGTTAGAGAATGTCTGCATTAATTCCTGGAAGTGCAGTTCCCAGGTTTTCACTATAATGAAGCAGGATGCTTGCGAAGTTTGGGTTAGGAGTCATACCTGATTGTTAAGGTATTTTTGTAGATTTTACACATGGTTCTGAGTCCTGAAGTCTAAAGAATTGGTTTAATCCCAGAATCTAGAAAGCAGATTATATGACATTCCTGAGCCTTTTTTGGCTTGGAGGTGAATCATACAAGTCTGTATTCCTGACCTTGGAATATACTCATGCGAGGATGGGGTGACAAGAAGAAGGGGTATACATCCCTCTTCTGTTACCAGGGAGATTAAAGAACAATAGGAAAGATCCTGCTCATTTGGAAGGGCAGCACATGGCCAGTATTGTTGAATTCGGAGCTACCTTTTGATCTAACAGTAGGTGGTCGTGCAGTTGCCAGCATCTTCACTGCCCACTATTTCTGAGCTCCCTTGTTATATTTTCAGTAGTAATGTAATGCTTTGAATAGGAAAGATTAACCTTTGGGAAAAATTACTCCTTTCTTCCTGGCTTTCAACTAACTGGTAACATCTTAGAAGTCTGGGCTGGACAGACGTGTGTGCTGGGAGTTTCCTTGTTTGCTGTCCAGAGTGGCTCAGGATTGGGATGGGGTGATGCCATGTCCTGGGATTCCTTCCTGTGTGTGGTTAAAGTCCAGGGTGCTTTTCCACGTGCACTCCTTGGCTCATATCAGTTCTGTTCTCACATCTATTCGGTCACCTTCATGTTCAATACCAAGGTATGCTCTACTGTGAATAATTTAGGCCTGTAATCTGTAGTTTCCCAGTATGGCTATGTGAGAATCACTTGGGACTTTGAAAATATTTTGTATCATTTCTGTTCTACATGTTCTTAAAATTCCCAGTGATTCTGATATTCAGCCAGGTTTGTAACCAGTGTTTAAACCAAATTATGAAATAAGTATTAGCTCTCCATTTTCCAGAAATGGAAATTTAAGATTCAAAAGGGATGTAGTCACTTGACTAAGATTGAGCAGCTAGAAGGTGCTGAAGACAAGATAGGAGCTGAACCCTGAATTTAGACATTTGCTTCTGCTTAGGAGGTTCTTCTAGGACGTGGTCTGTCTTTGGGCGTGTGTGTTCTACTGGCAGATGGCTTGGCCCATTGTGGTTACTCATTTGTTGAGTAAGTGAACACAATTATTATATAATTTGACACACTGCCAGAATAGAAATAAGTTAAAACTTGGACAGAAGGGGCTTGATTTTGAAAGATAACATGAGCATTTCCAGGCTGAGTCAGGGGCAGCTATCGTTTCTGGGTAGAGGAACAAGAAGAAACTCAGCAAGGACAAGAAGTTTTGGGAAGAGGGAACTGGCTGGGTATGTAGAATATAGCTAGGGAGTGGTAGGGAAAGGCTGGAGAGGTAGATTGGGGCTTAATCTCAATAATATTTTATGATATCGTTTGTACTTCATTCTGTGGGCAATGGGGGACTATTGGAAAGTAACTGGCTATAGCAGAAGAAATTGGGGGAGAAGGCTGGGCAAGGAGAAACTGCGGCCAAGGTGAGCAGTTTAGTGTTTTGCTGTGGTGCAGGTTTAAGGTAAGGTCACTCTTAGCTGAGCCAGTGGGACTGCGGCTGGGTTGTAGGTAGGGACCTCAGAATCACTGGGACTTAATGAGGAAGAGGAGCCAGGGCTTAGGCCAAGGGGTTTCCCTTGGACATTAGGGCTCGTAGTACTTCACCCCTAAAAACAAACCAAGTGGATGCCATTTATGGGTATTGTTCATGCAACACAGACAATTAGATGCTGTGGACTAGCCTGAAAACCTAGCCACTATTTGTAAATCACATCCCCAGCCCTTTTTATTTTTATTTGTTTTTGTACCAGAGATTGAACTCAGGGGTACTTGACCACTGAGCCACATCCCCAGCCCTATTTTGTGTTTTATGTAGAGACAGGGTCTCTGAGTTGCTTAGTGCCTCTCCATTGCTGAGACTGGCTTTGAACTTGTGATTCTCCTGTCTCAGCCTCCCAAAGTGCTGGGATTACAGGTGTGTGCTGCTGCGCCTGGATGTATTTTTTATTTTGAGACAGGATCTCACTAAGTTACTTAGGGCCTCACCAAGTTGCTGAGGCTGGCTTTGATCTTGGGGTTCTCCTGCCTCAGCCTTCCAAGTCATGGATTACAGACGTGCACCACTGCTCCCAGCTTGTAAGCATATTTCTGTGGAAAAATACATTATGAACTCCCAAACCACCAACCTGAAAATGAACTTTCAGAACATGATCTCTTTTTAAAATGGGGACAGCTCTGCAGAAGGCCTCAGTGAAGAAGCAATGCTCTTGATTCCAAACTGTCCTTCAGAGCCAGCTTAATGTTTCACCAAAATTAAGGGCCCAATCTAGACCTGTAGGCAAGGTTAAATGTCACCTTTGGTGGCCTGCAGGTGCTTGATCCGTGCTTAGTGACATTCACCATTTGCTTACCGTCTCCTCTGGTCTGTTTTCCGAGGCTTAGCAAGAGCCAGATGCAGGTGCTTATATCAGTTTTGCAGTGAACTGAGATTTGGTCTGGAGAATAAGTTGGGTAGGGATTTGGACTGCTCAGGGAGAGAGCTAATGGCCTGGTTTCCCAAGAACATTAGAATTTTGTCACTTGCGTAAGGTAATGATAGTCTCCTGCAGCAGGATATTAGAAGAGGTTGGAAATAATGGGAAGAATGGATTCAAAATTCTTAAAAAAAAAGCATCAATGTACACTATATCTGCTATGAGGTGTGAGTACTTGGGGTGTTGAGACAAAAGGGGCCTGGTACAGATTGAAGGCAGCAGGAACATTTGGGAAGATTAATTGAAGGTATAAATTTAGCTTTCCTCCCCCCTGAGGAATTCCCCATGGCCTGTATAAATGTACATGTATTAAGTCTCACCATCATGTACATCCGCGAGATACTAATTAAACAACAACAACAACAAAAAACAACTGTAAGTAAATAGCAGAAAGATCAATAGAGTAGAACAGAGGGAGGAGAGGAGAGAAAGGAGAAGTACTGGGGACTGAATTAGAACAATTTATATTCCATGCTTTTTTAATTATATCAAAATGAACCCTAATGTTATGTGTAACTAAAAATAATCAATAAAAATAATAAAAGCAACCATAGATGATGATGAAAAAGGAGGAACTTGCCACGACTTGGGCTGAAAAGACCCTCAGGGAGTGTGGAACTGAGTTTAGGTGAACAGCAAGGATCATTTAGGAAATGTTTACCAAGCTCAATTTGTCATTTGAAGCCTTCACCTGACCCAGATAAATCTGATCTCTTTGTCAGTGTGTCGGCCTTTTCCTGAGGGCTGGCATTGGTACAGGGAGTGTCCTTGTTAATTAAGGACAATCACAGTTAGCTTAAGGGAGCCTTTGGATTTTGGTTATAACTATCTTGATATACAAATAGTGAATGTGTCCCCAAGGCCTCCCAGCAGAGCCCTCATCTCTGTCCTAGAGGTTCTTCCTTGGAGGTGTGCAGACCCCTGAATAGAGAGCAGAGACTGGGGCTTTTTGTGGTCACATGCATTGGGTAGTGTTCTTTGCTTGCTCAAAAGAGCTTTGGTTAAATTAAACAAAAAAGGGAATTTATTGGAAGGATACAGAATATAGAATAGCTCGCTGATTCCAAAGACTTGCTGAGAAGCCTCACATGGAAAAGGGGACCAGGGACACAGAGCAGATACTGATCTCATCACATCTCTTGCTGGGCTAAACCAGCTTCCTTTTTGATTCTATTCTTATATTTTTCCCTCTAAGATTCAACTCCTGAGCCTCACTGACTCAGCTTGGACCTTGTGCTTCTCTTGTGAGTAGGAATTCAGAAAAAATCATGGGACTGATGGTCCCATTATGCCTACCCACAATGGGGGCGAGGTGACTTTCCAACAACAGATCAAAGTGGTCTTGCGTTGAGGAGGAAG
This sequence comes from Geosciurus inauris, assembly GCA_004024805.1. Taxonomy (NCBI): domain Eukaryota; kingdom Metazoa; phylum Chordata; class Mammalia; order Rodentia; family Sciuridae; genus Geosciurus; species Geosciurus inauris. The sequence continues at coordinate 82,856 of PVHX01007828.1, read as the reverse complement.
TGGATGTTGGATACCTGAAGAGCCTCAATTGGCCAGTTAGGGCATGTCAACCACACGTTTGGCTTCCTGGGAGGAGTCTCCGGTTTTGCTAGTTAATTCCAAGCCAGGAACAAGACAGTGTTTCCTCTCATCACCTCCCGCTAGCTCTGAACACCAGGCATTAGCAAACAATGCACGTTTTGCTGAAGATTTCCAGGGGAGAGGGTGGTGGAGGGAGTTGACATTAAACATATCAGGGTATGTGCCTGCCTGCACTTGAGAGCAGGTACTGTGTGTGTCTGGTTTACCATTACATCCCTGAGCACCTAGCACATGGTTTGGCATGAGTGGGGTTTTTGAGATAAATATTTGTTGAAGGAATGAATGCATTTCATAACCTAAATTCTCTTTTAGCTGTTGTGTTAGCTTTTTGTGCTGTGACAAAACATCTGAGAAAAGCAACTTAAAGGAGGAAAGATTTAGTTTGGCTCATAGTTTCAGAGGTTTCTATGGACAGCTAGCTCCATTGTTTCTGGGCCTGTGGTGAGGCAGAACAACATGGCGGAAGGGTGTGGTAGAGCAAAGTGGTGGGGGAAGGGCTGATCATAGACCTGGGAAGAAAATAAGTCCTTCAAAGGCATTCCCCCAGTGATGAACCTCTTCCAACTAGGCTCCAACTCCTAAAATTCTCACTACCTGCCAATAATCCCAGTAGTGCCACCAGAAGGGACCAAGCCTGCAATATGTGTCTTTGGGGGACATTCCAGACCCAAACTGTAATAGCTATTCCCTCTCTCTCCTTCCCCCATGTGACCTTTCCAGGCCTCTCCATGTCTTGGTTGATTTAGCTCCGACCTCAGTCTTCTGTGCTCAGCAAAACAAAAGCCTTATAGATTTACCCACCTCAGAAAGGCTTATTAAAATTACCAGATAGAAAGCAAAGAGTAGGTCAGGGAAGAGGTGAATTCTGCTAAAAAACTTAAGATTCATTCATTCATTCTTTTTTTTTTTTTTTTTGGTACTGGGGATTGAACCCAGAGGCGCTTAACCACTGAGCCACATACTCAGCCTTTTTTATTTTTTATTTTGAGACAAGGTCTTTCTAAGTTGCTTAGGGCCTTGCTAAGTTGCTGAGGCTGGCTTTGAACTTGGATCCTCCTGCCTCAGCCTCTGAGTTGCTGGGATTCCAGGTGTGTACCACCATACCTGGCAAGATTATTTCTTTTTGAACATTCTCCTCAGGATTCTGCTATGCCCCCTGTAGTGGGTTGAATGGGGGTACCAAAATATGGACATATCCTCATTCCCAGAACCTATGAATGTGACCTTATTTGGAAAAACAGGTTTTTACAGATGTAGTTAAATAAAGGGTCTTGATGGTCATCCTGTGTTATCACAGTGGGCCCTGAATCCAATGACAAGTATCCCGTGAGAGACACAGGATATTTGACAGGGAAGAGCCAAAGACACAGAGGAAAAGGCTGATGTAAAGATGGAGGCAGAGATTGCAGTGATGTGGCTGGCCATAAGCCAAGGAATGCCTTTCCAGGGGCTAGAAGAGGAAAGGAACAGAATCTTCCTAGAACTTTGGAGAAAAAGTGGTCCTTCTGACACCTTGATCTCAGACTTCTGGCCTTCAGAACTTTGAGAGAATAAATTGTTTTACATCATCAAGGTTGTGATAATTTGTTATAGCAGCCCTAGGAAACTAATACACCCCCTAAAGTTTTGTAGTAAATTCCCTGCTATCTTCTTTCAGCTCCTTCTGTGCACCATGTCACTTCCTGCCTTTCATCCCTGGAACTTGCTCAGTTTTACCTCTGGACTAGCAGGGACATTAATAATCATATTTATCCCTTCAGCTGAGCTGTTGAGCTCTGCCTAGCACAGAAGGACTGAGCACCATTGGTCAAAGCTGTCTAGATGGATATCTTCTTTCCTCCTGGAAAAGCTCTCACTAATTTAGAAGCTGCCCACCAGGGTTCTCTCTGCATCCCAGTATTGGCCTACTTTGTCAGAGACCACTGTCACAGGCAAAGCATTACAAAACCAGAACTTTGGATATCTTATGTAAGCTCAAGGATCTTTTAGGACAGAGGATACCTAAAAGATTATCTAAATCAGATTGCAAACTATTTTTAGACATAGAACTCTGCTTGAATGAAATATCAAATCTTAATACGTAAAAGACACGTGGAGCTGATCTAATTTGGGCAGGAAGAGAGGGGTAGAGCTAGTGCTGCTTCAACTCCACCCCAGTCCTCATTTCAGTCCTCTTTTGTCTCCATCCTTCAACACATCTTAGGAAACTTCCCTGACTTTTATTGTTAAAAAGGATTTTTTTCTTCTAATTTGGCTTCATTTCTGGACCACTGCTTCAGGGAGTATCTTCTTTCCTAATCTCTGTTGACTTTTTAGGGATCAATAAAAAACTCTTCCCTCTCAGTTCAGAATCAACCAAGAGTTCAATAGACAGCCATTCAAGAGAGGGCAGAAATGTTAGCATCATTGCCAAGAAAGGCCAGACTGGAAGATATAACTTAGGGATGTGGTCATGTGGACCTCTTAAACCTGAAGCTCAGGCTTTGAAAGACTCCTCTGGCTACTGGCACAGCTGGGTAAGGACAGTCTTCTGTGACAGCGTCCCTTGGAGAAGAGCTGAGAGAGTGGCTTTTGGAGATCCAGGTACTTTACCAGAGCTAAGCCCAGCTCCTCCATCTACTCACCAGTCACATAAGTCTTTCTCTTGGGAGAAAAGTTAAGGGCTTCTTATTTACCTTTCCTTTTTGGGAAATTGCCTTTCCTCTCTGGAAAGGCAAGGATGAAGACAGAATATTTCTCCCTAGGAATGTTCCCTTCCATTCCATTTACAGGACAGAGAAGTTTCCACTTAGAGACATAGGACCCAAGTAAGGCATGTTGGGCATTAATCAAACAGGTTAGTTAACAGTTCTAACAATCCCCAAATCTCCACTGAATGTTACAACAGAGAGATTGTCGTTTAAATCACAATCCGGTCTGGGTAGGGGGGTAGAATGGTAGGAGTGGAGGGGGTGGGAAACAAGGAGTAGACTCTGTTCCCTGCATATATTCAGGGACTCAACCTCCTTTCTTTTAGTGTAAAGATTTTTTAACTTTTTTGTGTGCCATAGAACTCAGTAGTTCTACCATCTCCCAGGACTTGCATCCTCCACTGAATTTTTTTTTTTTTGGTACCAGAGATTGAACTCAGGAGTACTAGACCACTGAGCCACATCCCTAGCCCTATTTTGTGTTTTATTTATTTTTTTAATGCTTTTATTTTATTTATTTATTTTTATGTGGGGCTGAGGATCGAACTCAGTGCCTCACATGCTAGACAAGTGCTCTACCACTGAGCTACAGTCCCAGTTCTTGTGTTTTATGTAGAGACAGGGTCTCACTGAGTTGCTTAGGGCCTCGCCGTTGCTGAGGCTGGCTTTGAACCTGCGGTTCTCCTATCTCAGCCTCCCAAAGTGCTGGGATTATAGGTGTGCACCACTGTGCCCAGCTCTCCACTGAATTCTTTGTAGGTGGTGAACAGGCTGAGGGGGAGAGAGCTGAGGGGAGGACTGAGCAGGAGGGGGCCAGGCTGAGAGTACCTGGTCCCAGCTAACCACAAGGGAAGCTCAGAAGGGTAAGTCTTGCTGGGTACACAGGTAAACTTCTCTAAAATGAAGTTTAGAGAACACAACGCCTGTCTCAGCACAGTATCACATTTATACTAAAACAAGACAGCCCAGGGAAGCCATGATATAGCAGTTCAAATCCTTACTTGGTGAAGTCCAAAGGATAGAACAACTACAATGCTGTTGCTTTTTAAAAAAATAAAATTTATTATAGATTGTACATCCAGAAAACTGTACAAATCATAAATTTATAGCTTGGGCTGGGGTGGCTCAGTGGTAGAGCATTTGTCTGGCATGTGCTAGGCGCTGGGTTCCATCCCAGCCCCCAAAACAACAACAATAAAAATCCAACAAGGCAGACATTAACTCTTTTTTTTTTTTTTAGAAAAATGTATAGTTTGATGAATTTTTGTAAACCGAACATGTCTGTATAACTAGCACCCTGACTAGAATAGCCGACATCGTCATCCTGTCAGAAGCCCCCTTGAACCTTCATTCTATCATCAGTCCACCCAAGTGAGCCACTATCCTGACTGTCACCTTACATATTGGTATTTTCCTGTTTTGAGTATTACATAGATGGAACCATACCATATATGTTCTTTTATGTCTGGTTTGTTTTATTTAACATCTACACTATTGGGTATAACTAGACTGATTTCATTCTCGTGGTTGTATAGTACTTCACAGTGTGAATCTGCCGTACTTGATTCATTCTGTGGATGGGCATTTGGGTGGATCCATGACATAATGAATAGTGCTGCTATAAGCACTTGAGTATCCCTCCCTGGGTGAGCACTTGGGTGCGTATCTGATGGGCTTGTATCTACTATGTGAAATTCCTAGAAGTGGAAATTGCTGGTCCACAGGGTATGAACGTGTTTAGCCATTGTAGAAACTGCCCGAAACTGTTAGGTATCCAGAGTGGTGTCCTGCTGTACACTTCCCCAGTGTTGTGGCGTGACAGTACCAACACTCGATTATCTTTTGACCTCCCAACGCTTTTTAAAAACCTTGTTCTGCTTTGCTCTATTAGTTTTTCCCTCACACCTGAGGCCCACTGCCAAGAACACACCCTCACCCACGGGGTTGAATCTCAGCGTTTCTCCCACTTTCCTTGTCCTTCCTCACCTCTAGTTTGGTGTCTCTCAAGCATTCTCTTCATTCATTGGGATCAGGCTTGGTCAGAAGAGAGGAAGGAGGACATGGAGGCCTGTGGAGGGAGGGGACACGGAGAGGGGCTGAATACACAGAGATATATTTCCTTTGGAGACGGTGGGGGAGGAGAGCTGGAACACTCAATCATTAATAATTTTCCTATCTGTCACACAGAGAAAGGGAGTTTAAGAAAAGCCCTTAAAGATCATTAAGATGAGCTATCTGGAGGAGTGCAGAATCTTATTAATATTCAAATTAGTGGCATGTGATCAGAGGGAGTGAGGGCTGAAGCGAAAGGGAGGAGGCAAACTCTGCCCAACTCCCCACTTGATGGAAGGAAAGGCAGGGCTGGCAGGGAGAGAGCCTTGCAGGTGGGCCCACTCCCATGGCTCCAGTGAGCCCTGGGCTGAGGACCTGGAGCGCCCCTGCTGGCAGTTCAGTGGTCAGGCTTCTGCCTCAGCCGCTGATCTTGATTAATGTGCACCTAGGGAGGTGCAGGGGCTTGAGTGGGCCCAACTCTCCTGAGAGGTACATAATCATTAATCAACATTACTGGGCCCCACTCAGACTAAGTGGCCTCTTGTGATTAGGAAGGGGTCCTTGAAAGAGAAAAATGCAGTCTTTTAGCATTTTGAGTATTTCAAGTGTCTGCATTTGACAATGGCTTTCTTGATGGGTGGGGGGGGCCTCACCGTGCAGTGTGTGTGTGTGTGTGTGTGTGTGTGTGTGTGTGTGTGTTTATGTGTGCCTGAGGAACAAAGGCAGCATGAAGGTTTGGGGTCTGTGCCTGATCCTCTGTCCACTCGATGGATTCCAGCAGGGTACCTTTCTGTGGAGCCTGTGGAGGTGAGGAGGGCAACTGGAGTGAATTCCCTCAGGTCTTCTTAGTTACACATTCCCAGCACAGCAGGAATGGCAGAGTGCGAGGGAAACAATCCCTCCTCACTTCAAAATGGGGACAGCTCGCACCTCAGAAGGCTATTTGAGAATTAGAATTAGATCTGGTAATGTGTGTAAACCATTTGACTCTCCTGAGATGTCAGTCTCACCTCCTTTTACCACCATGAGCCATTCAAACCTCAGGATCATCCTGGGAGGGGATTATTGTCCCCTCATGTTGTGGAGGACACTGGGCTTAGAGGTAGCCTGAGGCTCCCCTTCCCAGGTAGTTGCAGGACCAAAGTCCCTGCCTCTATAGGTGTGGAGTGTGCATGGGGGAGGCCGGCGGGCCTGGGTAACACTCACGCTGTCTTCACCAGCTTGATGGCATTTAGCCAGTTATCAAACCTGTGTGAGCCTCAGCTTCCTCTGCTTTATCAAGAGGAGGGTGAGATCTACCTCCTGAGATGATTGTGAGAAGTCAGTGAGTTTGCTGGGAAGCGTTTGGTATAGACAGTGTCCGTGGCAAGCACTGCTTCCCATGCCCGCTTCCTCTGCCCGTCAAGGTGATCATCAATTTGATCCTCACAACAGCCTGTGAGGTTGGTGGTATTACAGATGAGGAAACTGAGGCTCACAGAGGCAGTGACCCTGATCACCCTGGTGGCCTCACTTAGCATCAGCCTGACACTGATGTAATGTTAGTTACAGGAAATGCTGTCAGCCCAAGGGATCATCCTCAAATTCCACTATTACAAATGACTCTACTTCCTTTAAAGCCATCTTGAGGGGACATATGCCTAAAAGTCACCTTTTTTCTAGAAAATTCAGAGTTGGTCCCAGTTCTCCTCCTCTCATATGGTCGTCTTGTACTCCAGTGCACAAAAAGGACATGTAAAAGAATGCTGATAGCAATATTGTATGTAATAAGCCCAAACTAAAAACACCCCAAAGTCCAATAGCAATAGAATGGGTAGATTTTGGTTGGCCCACACAGTGGAAAACTATATGTCTATGACCACCAACAAAGTACTGCCACAGATAGCAATACTGGCAAATCTCAGAAACAAGCTGAGTGAAAAAAAGTGCCCAATTCTATTTATATAAAATTCAAGAATAGGTAAAATGAATTTGTGCATTAGAACTCAGGACAGTTGGTTATACTTAGAGCAAGGGGGAGTTGACAGGAGGGGCAGTGAGGATTCATCTATAGGTTCTGGCAATATTCTACTTTATGGATATGGGTGATGGTTCACTATATGAAATATTATTGAATTGTATGTTCATGATTGCCATGACTTGATGTAAGGATGATATTCTTTAAATGTTTGTGTAAAATGTTACTGGGTAAAAAGAGAATCACTGGGCAAGCTGGAGACTCAGGCTTGAGGCTGAGCTCCTAGGAATAATACTGATAAACTGCTGCAGAATTGATCCGAGGAGGGAAATGTCACCACTGAGATTTTGGTGGTGTAGCTCCCCAAGTTTGTACTGGGAAGTCACTCCTTGGCACCGAAGCTCTTCCCAGCAAGGATTCAGCTTGCAGCTGCAGCTGCCACATTGCAGACTGTGGATGGGACTGGTGCTGCCGTTCTAGCAGCTCCTGCTGCCATACTTGATGTGTGGGGCTGATTTCTACACCGCGCTGCAAAGGAGGCAGGCTGAGTGAGGTCATAGCTTTCATTTTGGGGTAGGAGGCAGGAGCTCTTCAGATGTAAGAGGACTGTTAAAAAGTGCAGGAGAGCAGAGAACAACCAGGGTCCACCCTGCTTGGTTTTTTTTTAACAAGGGCCTTTTGGGGACATTACCTTATTTTTTCATGGCCCCCGTGGTGGATCCGATGTTGTCTATTGGCAGCCAGTGCCATAGCTGCCCTTTTATACATTTGTCTCTACCACTAAGCCTGAAATACTTTATTTCTCAGACTCCCTTGTCAAATGCGTTCTGAGTAATTTTTATTTAAAAAAAAAAAAGCACCAGTGTGAAATGAGATCAGCAGGTGGAGGAAGGTAGAAGTAGCACCTCTGGGACCTGGGGACCTGGGGCTTAGGGCTCTGGGCTCTGGCACATGCCTTCATTTGCTGCAGCAACCCCTCCCCTCAGCTCTGCGATCAGCATTCTGATTCTGTGATCATTGTTCCTGATGGACACAGATTGACAGGTGTCCTGAGAGCCATGAGGTGGAGGTTTAGATAAGGGTGTGTGTGAGAGCTAAGGAGAACTGAGCCTTTCACCCCACACAGGGGTCAGGCATCCTCCAAGCGTCACTCATGGAGTGATTCGCATGTCACTGGAGGAATCTGAGTCCTCTCTGTTGTCTCTAGGATGCACTCTCAAGCAACTCACCCGGCCTCTCTGGGCCTCAGGTTCCTCATCTGAAAGGTGGATAGCTTAATGTCTACCTCCAGAGTGCTGGGGAAGTTGAATAGACAGGTGCCTGGAGGAGCCCTTTGGTATTCTAGGTAAAGGGGGCATGCTCACACCTCTTCAGCTGAGACACAGGCTTTCTCTTCTCCTGATCAGAGTCCCTTCCTTAGTGGCTCCCATGTGAGGGAGAGCATTCATTTGTTCATTTGGCCCTAGCACATTCATGCAGGTGCAGCGCTGGGTGAGGAGCCGGGGATATAGAAATGAAAAAGACATGGTCCCTGCCTTGAAGGAGCCCTCATGGGAGACAGGGGCAAGTACTGATGCAGTTCCAATCCAGTGCGACGGGGTGCATTGCAGGCCAAGGAGGCAATGGAACTTGAAGGAGGCGGCCCTCTGGACTGGGTGGAACATGGGAAACTTCTAGAAGCAGAGTTTCTAAACTGGGACCTAAAAGAGGAGCAAGAGTTAGCCAGGTAAAGAAGCAGGGTTGGAAGAGTCTCAGATAGCATATCTGAAGGTCTAGAAAGAAGAGCAATGGCTACCTGGGACCTGTAGGCGAGTGTGGACAGGGGAGGTGGGGGGGTTGCGGCTGTAGGGTAAGTGGAAGCCCAGCATGTCGTGCCAAGGGCTTTGGATTTGTCCTGAGTAGTGTGGAGGGTACATTTTCTGCCTTAGGAGAGACACAGCTGGCCCTGAGCCCAGTTCCAGGCTGATTTATAGGATCCTGGTGCCAAGAGTGGCTGCGTCACCTGCTCTGAAATCCAAGGCATGTAACGCGCTTTGCTTTTGTCCAGTGTTAACTTGAACCAAGAGGAGAGGCTGCCTCTGGGACTCTGCACTCCACCCTGGCCCTGTGCCCCACCACGAGCAGGAGAGAAGTCCCTGCCTTGGAAAGGGTTCCTTCTTTCCTTCTTGCTTTCTGGACTCTGCACCTGTCAGGATCTGATGGCCTCTCACTTCTTGGCTTATCAAGCCAGCAGGAATGCCCCGCTGTGACCTCCCACCTGTGCTCCAGCTAGGTGATGCTCCTAAGGGGACCTGACCAGCACTCGCACTGATGTTCTATGGGATTCATGGGCGGTTGTTTTCCAATAGGGTAATAAGAACCCCATCCTCGGTGCGGAGAAGCAGATGGAATTAAGCAGGAGAAAAGCCGAGGAGAGAAAAGGCTCAGCTTGTATCGACTTGTCTCTAACAAACTCTCTCCTCCCACCTTCCTCTTGTGGTTTATTCTAGTTTGTCTCAGAGCTCAGCTTAGGTGCCACCTCCTCTAGGAAGGTGACTGTGACACCCTCCTCCATTTTGTATTAGGTACCCCCTCTGCTGTTTTTCCAGTTCTCTCTGTGTATGTCCAGTGGAAGTTGGTAATTAACTTGTCCCCATCCTGCATCAGATTGAGCTCCTTCAGTTCAGCAGAAGTGAACTGATGTCTGCAGTCCTGTGCCAGGTCCTGATGGGCAAGGATGGACTGCAGGCAGTCCTGGAGTGCCTACAACCCACTGAAAACACAGACCAGCGGGGTCTATTGAGGGCAGGGACCAGTATTTACTCAGTTTTGTCGCCCCAGAAATTATAGTGCTTGACAACAAAGTAAGCACTCAGTGGTGAGTACTGACTGAATGGTTTTGCACTGTGGATGTATTTCTCACATTTCTAAGGAAAGAAACACAGGAAGACTTCACTCTGAAGGCTTTGCCAACTGCACTTCTGTGCTCCCTTCCCTGGGAATGCCCCTTTCCCTCATTACGGTGGGCTCAGGTCCTAGAGGCATGGGCACTGTAGAGTGTGACATGGAACTGAATCCTGGGAAGGAGGAAGGTGGGAGAATGGCTTGTAGTAGATAAGACTACTTCGAGGGAAATGGGAACACTGAAACCAGACGACCAGGGTCTTAGTAACATGTAAACTTCATGTGAGAGACACTATTTTTCCACCTTATGGATGTTGGCCAGATGGCAACTACCTGTATTATCCTTCAGCATCACCAGTATCACATCCATCATTACTTGCTGGGACAAAACACCTCATGTACATTAGTATAGTATCCCATTTGATTATTGCAATAACCACCATGTTCATAGGGCACTTTCTACTATGTCACTGTCACTTTAGAACTGAACAGAGCATGGCCTGCAGAAGTTAAGGATCAGCTCAAAGCATCTACAGCTACTAAGACGCAAAACGAGGATAGAACCAAGGCCTTTCTATCCTAGGCTTTTTCCTTCCAACCATACTCTGCAGTTATTATTACAATCTCTTATTTATCATGGCATTACCTCAGAAGTAGACAGGGTAAATTTTATTTTAAAGCTAGAAGGGAGATAAATATCCTTTAAACCATTTATCCATCCTTTAATTCACTCATCATATATCCAGCCATCTACCTATCCATCCAAACATCCATCCGTCCATCTACCCATTCATTTACCTATTCATCAACCCAACATCCACCTAACCATCAATTCGCCCACCCAAACATCTATGTGTCTAGCCATTTACCTACCTGTCTATTCATTTGCTCAACCACCCATATGCTCATAATCCATTTATTCATCAATTCATCCATTCACTTAATAAGTATATATTGAGCACCTACTAAGTGCCAAGCAGTGAACTAGAGGACTAGGGCCACAAAGATGAATGGGCTATGTCTTTTGCCCTTGAAGATCTCTGTCTGATGGAGACAGGGGGATGAATGTTATAACAGAAGTCTATGTAGGGTCATGGGAATCAGAGGAAAGAATAATCATCTCCCCACCACAGCAGGACAAAGACATGCATGCTCATCTCTACAGGTGATAATTATAAAAATAGTGATATAAATTCATGCCAGTGAGCATACTCTGCGACTAATGCCTGATTTTATCATCAGTTGAAAGGTATAAATGCTTATTGGCATATCTGTTAGTGTCTGTGTATATGTGTTCAGGGAGCGAGAAGATTAGAGCAATAGGTAGATAAATGCTTCAAGGACAAGAATCTTATCTTATTTTTCTTGGTTTCCCTGGCACATAGCACAGCAAGAAATAAATATCAAGAAACCTGACTGTAATCTGCAGAAAGAAAGCAATGAAGTGAATAGATTAGTAATTGCATCGACAAACACTCACCCCCCACCTTTAAGTTTACTCCATTTTATTCCCACCAAGCTTTCATTTGAATTTTGCGCTGTTAATTGGAATTTAGAGGAAGAGTTGTCTATTATTATTAATTATTATTTTATTTATTTATTTATTTTTGGAGATCCAACGCAGGGCCTGGTGCATGTGTCGCACATCTGTGTGTGCCTCAACGCCCTTTGCTTTTTACCTAAGTCCCTTCCACAAAGACTCTTCTATTGAATCATCTGTGGTGGGTCGGGTTTCCTGTTAGGACTCTTGACTGCTTGGCCCCACACTAGTGCTTCACGTTGTTATCTAAGTCAAACTCTTTGATGTGAGTACCATCTTCCCACTTTACACCCAAGGAGATCAAGGGTTAGGGAGGTTAAGAGACCTGCCCCAATTATAGGATATGAATCACCTGACTTCAAAGTTTGTGCTTATTACCCCGTTGTAATTGCTGATCACCCAGTGGTGTTAATCATTCACAAGTCTCTAGGCCTATCTCCTTCCCTGTCTCTAGGCAGAATGGCTTTCTATTTTATATATATATGTATATAAACACATACATATATATTTCTATTATATGTATGTGTATATACATATATATATATATATATTTTTTTTTTTTCCTGTAATTGTGGAAACAGGATATTGGTCTATGTAGGCTCTACTTTTATATCTAGAAAATATCAGTGGGCCTATGAGGAGTCTTAAATCACCGTGTTGGCAATAATTGGTGTGTTGTTAGTTGAAACCTGATTTTCAGGCTTGGCACAGTCTGCTTGGTCAGGCAAGGAGGCAGCCTCTTCAGAACTTCATCCCTGTGCAGGGGTGAGGCCCCATTAAGAACAGACAGCAGAACAGGCAGTGTGGCCCTGCTGACTGTGACTCAGGTCTTGGATGCTTCTGGTTCAGCTTTGATCTCGGGAGCCAGAGGCCTTGCCGGCATGTGTCCAAAGGACATAATCAGATAAATGAAAGAGAAAGAATGAGCGCAGATTATAGCAGCAAAGAAATTAGAAACCACCTGCAGGTTTATTAGTAAGGAATTGGTTAACTCAGTCATGGCCTGTTCATACAAAAATGATTCATTTAAAACCCACTGAAGGGGTGAGGGTATACCTCAGTGGTAGAGCACCTGCCTAGCATGTTCAAGGCCCTAGGCTCCATCCCCAGCACTGCAAATAAGATAAAATCCACTAAAACTGATCTATGCTTGTTGAAATGAAAAAAAAAAGAAAGGTCATAGTAACTTCTTACATGAAAAAAGCAGGCTATAAATCAGTGTACATGATTGAATATTATTTTTACAAAAAAATTATTTTCATCTGTTTTGCTCTATGTTTCTATATTGAACCTGGCAATCCCAGTCTCAGAACTCTAGGCACATTGACTTCACTGATTACAGAATCCCATTCCTGTTGGGGACCCCTGTTCATCTGTCAAGATGGCTCCAAATGCACCTCCTTGATGAAGCTTGTGCTGCTTCCCTTCTTCCTGTACTCTGCCCTGGAATGCTTTGCTCACCACTATATGACAGTTCCCATCAAGTTAGGTTGAAGTTATTTGTCTAACTCCTTCATTAGTGAAGTTTATTAGTGGGGCCATAGTCAGATTCAATATGGCGGCTCCAGAGCTTGGTCCTTAGCATATAGTTGTTGAATGAATAAGTGAATGAAGCAAAATGGGATGCAGGAAGGAAGGGTAACACTTAGCTCCTTTCATGAGTGTGCTTTGACAGTCCTGCTGATGGTGCACATAATGATAGAGGCAGAAAAAATTGGTACCGATACCTAAAAATGCTAAAATGTAGAAAACACCTTTCTAAACCCCCTTGGAAATTTTAAAAACATTTAAAAAACATGTTTTTGAGTCCATTCTGATACCAACAAATAAAGGGCAGGGGAGAAGAGAAAGTTCTCTTTTTCAGGAGAATACTAATAGGACATGTAAAAGGAAGGATTGAGCTAGAAAATCACCATTCTGCAGCCCTCGAATTATTAACTGATTCACCAAGAATCATCAGGGGCTGCTGAGACCACTGAGTAAAATGTTGGGGAACAGGTAATTTCCAAAGTCTCAAGGTTTCTGCACAGGTTACTGATTATTCAGAAAGGATTTAAAAAAACAAAAGTCTCTTTATAGTAGAAAAATGTGGCAGAAACTACCTTCACCAAATAACCAAAATCCACATCACAAGTAATTAGACCAACAGACACGTGGTACATCCCAATATGTTGCCCTGAGAAGGTCACGGCATCTTATGTAGCACTCCTGCCAAAATTCTGTAGTATTAGGAATCAAATCATGAGGCTACAGTCAGACAAATGCAAAATAAGGAGACAATCTACAAAATAGTGAGCCTTATATTTATAAGTGTCAATGTTGTGAGAGACAAAGAGCAGCTGAGAAGCTGTTTCAGATCAGAAGAGCAAAGAAGCTTGACAGATAAATGCAAAATGTGATTCAGAATTGGATTCTGGAAATAAAAAGTTGTTATAAAGGGCAGACTAGACGCTTGGCAAAATGCAATGTGTGCTGTATTGATAATAGCAATAATATTCTGAATGTGATAATTGCACCTGTGTTTATGTTAGAAAACTGCTTTATTGGACTTTTGTATTAAGAAAAACTTTACATGTCCAGAAAAGAGTAAAGAATAGTGTAATAAACACCTGTGTACTTATTTCCTAGATTTGAACTTTGTTAATTTGCCATCCTTTTATTCTGAAACATTTAAAATTTTTAAGTGTAAATTATGGGGCTGGGGTTGTAGCTCAGTGGTAAAGTGCTTGCCTTGCACATGTGAGGGTCTGGGTTCAATTCTCAGCACCACATAAAAATATGTGAACAAAATAAAAAAAGGTATTGTGTCCATCTACAACTAAAAATAAACAAAATGTAAATTATGTATATGTATACATACATATAATATCATATATAATAGATAATCATTATATTTCATCCCTTTCTATGCATCATTAAACAATGAATACTTTTCTTACATAATTCTGACATCATTAACATATTTAATGATTAAGAATTTCCTAATGTCATCTATGATCCATCTATATTCACATTTTTCATTTGCCTCTAAATGTCTTTTATAATTGGTCTGTTCAAACCAGGATCCAGTCAAGACCATGCATCCTGCTTGGTTGTTAGATAAGGAAGACTTTAAATTTATGTCCTACTCTTGGTGGGCTAATTTTTTTAATGAGTTGTATAGCTCCTTGTTTTATCTCCTTCTAATTTGTTCATTCCTTTCTTTCTCTCTCCATCCCCTCTTCTTTCCTTCCTTCCTCAATGTTTATCAAGAACCTCAAATGTGTTAGGCACTGGGGATATAAAGATGATGAAGTCAGATCCTCGCCTCCGGGGTCACACAATCTAATGAATGAGGAACAGTCACGTGGATAGATAATTATAAAACAGTGTGAGCACTCTTCCAGAGGGAAAACTAAGCATGCCATAACTCTGCAACATCCTTCAAAGGATGAGATGAAGAAAGAGGAAGAAAAATTGGGTTAGGGAGGCAGGTGGGATAAACAATTACAAAAAGCAAAGTTTTCTAGGTCGTGGTGTGGATTGCAAATTCCCATAGTCTCCTGGTTCTTCAGTCTTGTGAATCAGCAGGAGTGGATCGTTAAAATCATTGATACCCAAGTTGTTTTTATTCCTTTTCACAGCTCTTGAAATGGTCTTGCTCAACCTATGCCCCTATTCCCATCAGCCTTTCACGATCACAGACTCCTAGACAGGAGGACAGCCCTCTCCCCTGGCCTGGGAGTGTTTGGAGGGATCCCAGGGGACCCAATGCCTGGGGCACATTCATCACCGTCTCAGCCCATTTTGAATTCTTGTGCCCTGTGCTGTTTTCAGTGCTGTAATCAGTTCTAACCCATGACAGCCACTTGCCTAGGGATTGAACTATTGTGAAAACATGGGCTTTGGTCTTAGAGACACTTGGATTTAAATCCTGGCTCTGACACTTACCAGTTGTGTGGCTTTGGGAAGATTTCTGAATCCAGCCTTGACAAATTCTGAAGCCCAAATGTGACTCCTCCGATGTGGAAAGTAATGCAATTTCCCATTATGGAGGATCAAAATTGTAATGTTCTGTGGATCTCCTTTCTTCTTGGAGTTCTGGTCATTCTTACACAATATGCAGACGATCTGACTGAGAGAGTCAGAGGCATCATGGAAAACTTCCTCCGGAGTACACATGGATTTAAAAGTCCCTTAGAAAGAAATTCACTGGGCTAGGCCAACCGGGCCCTTAGCCTGGTTCTCATGCTGGTGCCTGGAAGGTTTACTCACCTGTGCAGGGGCCACATAGTGTCTGAGACTGTGTCCAGGCCGAGAGCAGGGCCAGCTGTCGTTCATGAGCAGCTGGATAAGACTCTGAACAAAGATTCTCTGTTTTTTTTTGTTTTTTTGTTTTAACAGGCCATCGTGAATGTAGCTGGGCTGAGGAGAGTTGCAGTCTCTCTTCTGTTGCCCCTATGTTTTGGGTTTCGATAAATATTCCTAAGCAGCCTGATTTTCAGTTTTCCATTCTGTTGTCCATTGTTCTTTAATTATGTACTGTTTATGGACGCATGCTTCTCCAGAGCTCTCGAGGGAGCTTGCTGACAATCTTTGCTCAAAAGATGTAGAGGAATTTCCCAGAAGTGTACTTAGCTCCCTGCCATCCTGAAAAATTCCCCCAAAGGTTTTGGTTGAGGGTAAAGGTAGAAACTGGATCCTGAAGCCTCTTTAGAGGGAAATGGACTAAATTCCTATAATCATAGAATCTCAGTGTTGGAATAGAAGCTAATAGTTGTCTGGTCTAAAATCCTTGTTTTCAAATGAGAAATCTGAGGCTGAAGGAGAGGAAGTGCAGACTAGCCCAGGGTCATGCAACCTGTTTTAGTCAGCTTTTTTGCTGCTGTGACTAAAGGACATGACAAGAATAATTTTAGGGGAGGAAAAGTTTATTTAGGGGCTCATGGGTTCAGAGGTCTCAGTCCACAAACAGTGGGCTGTATTCCTCGGGGTTTGAGGTGAAGCAGAACATCATGGCTGAAGAGTGTGGCAGAGGGAAGAGGCTCACATGATCAGAAGGCAGAGTGAGACTCCACTTGCCAGATACAAATATATACCCCACACCCTACTGGCCTTCAGTTACCACTCAGTTAATCCCCATATGATCCCCATCATATCCAAACCATAACACAACCCATTAGTGGTAAAAGCAAGGGATAGAATCCAGGGCCCCTCATTCCTGGGTAGCCTTGCCATGGGTAGTCCATCTGGTGGTAGAAAGTCCTTTGTCTCCTGCCACTTAACCATGTTTCTGTCCATTGCAGGGCTCAGAAGAATTATTACCAGACAGAAGACAGTATGAGCAAATGCGGAGACAAGTATGGTCCATCAAAATGTGTAATGAGATGTGTCCTATTAATAGCAGGATATGTTTCCAGTTGGTTTTCCAGCTTCATTTCACATTTACTGGAACAACTTGCTCATGTAACCCTATTAAAACCATGACCCACATGGTCCAGTCCTAGAACCATAGTCCAAGTAAGCAAAACATGATTAAAAGGGCATTTGATTTTTTTTCCCTCATCTTTCTAAGGGACATTAAACAGGCTTCCATGTATAGTCTATGGCAGCATGTCTTACATGCTCTTAGGACTTTTGTCCAGTTTTGTTATATCCTAGAATCTGATGCTGTTCCCCTTCAATTTCTATAAACCTCAGGAATGACTCTTCTTGGCCCAGCTTGGGTCATGTGTGTACCACTTGGAAAATTCTCTGAGCTCAGAGACGAGTGCCATGACTAGAGGAGTCTGAGTTACATGACTATCTGGACAGAAGGGACATGTTCCATACTAGTGCCACACCCATATTATATGGTTGGAACAGTGAAAGAACAAGGCCTTAGAAGACTTCTTTGATGGGAAGGGATGTGTGTGCTGCTACTAAAAGAGAAGGGGAAGTGATGAAATTTGATGTTCAGCACACATTCTGACCCGGAGAAGGGCAGACAAAGAGAAGGTGAAACCACTAAACTCATGTGTGGTTAGAACTAAGTCAGTTCTGGTGATGGAAATCAATTTGCCCCAGGAGTTCAGAGGATCAGAGTTCCCAGAGAGAAGCTGGGATACATGTGTCTTCCTCAAGTCCAGTTTCCTCAAAATTTATCTTCATTTGGTCTTCTAGAATTTCTCCTGGGCCTGGAAGAATGGATAACATTTAGGCAATAAAAGAGGAAGATGTGAGTGTTCTGAGGAGACACTGCGTCAACCCTAGGAGTGTTCCTGGCTCAGCCAGCAGACCAGTGTGGTCAAAGAGGCTGGCGTGGAGAGTTGAGGGTAATTGGCAGAGAGGGACTGCGTCCCAAGATTCAAGACACAAGTTCAGCTATGGGCTGCAAGTCCAAGGTAAAGGACCTCAAATGTATTTTCTGTTACTTTACATTTGTTTCTTATATACTTATTTTTTAGAAATTGTACTTATTTTTAGAAATCCCAAACCATTTTTTGATTTCCTATCATACGTAGTAATAGCTTAATTCTTTGGTTGTTTTTCAGGTTCTTTCCAAGTAGATGATTAATTCTGTTTTTTTTTTTTTAAATGACTGGATAACTTGGTTGTTAAAGGTTACTTGTTCAGAAATTGATGATTTCTTCCTTTGTTACATATTATAGACTGCTTATTAGATGCTTACTACTCAAAGTCCCGAAATTGTATATACTCTTTTATTTCCGCTTCTTGTGTCTTCCTCTGATTTATCCACTTGGCAAACACCTATTCATCCTTCAAACAGATTGAGGTTCCTTGAACAGGAAATAATCTCTCACCTTGTAATTTGCACAGGGATAAGCAAACAGGTGTATGAGTAAAGAGATTTCTGTTTATTTGCCCAGGGATGGCATATAGGGTTTGTGCTGGTTTTGAGTGGATTTGATTGCAGGTGTCAGACAAAGCCAATGAATGGTGGGTGGGTTAAACAGATAGAGGTTTACTTTTCTTGCATATCAAGAAGTTTGAAAATACGCAGCTTTGACACTGGTTCATAGGTTCATAGGCCATTAAGGCCCTAATCTCAAAACCACCAGTGTGCACAAGGCAAGAAGAGGGAGGAAAGAGAATGGTCTCCTGCTTATGTCTCATTAGCCACTCCTAATGGCAGGGAAGCTGGGACACTGGGTTTCTCACCTGAGGATGGATGGGGTGGCTGCCTGAGCAATATTTTGGTTCTGTCAGCAGAGAAGAATGGGAAATGGATATCAGGCACCTAATAGCATCTACCACAGAGTTCATTTCACATTCCAAGGTTAATGGATTCATATTGGAGCACTATTTAAGAATTGTGAAGACTTATTTAAGCCTGCTAAGCAAATGTGCTTTGATTGATCATTAACATTTGCTGTGGGTATGGAGTAGGACATGATGGCAAGCTGATTGTGTATTTGCTGTCTTTTGTCTAGCCCCAAAAATGACCTGTGTGCTAGGCCATTTGATGGACTGGATCAGCAGTTACCCTTTTACAGGGACTTGTGGTTGGATTTGGCTATTGGGAGCAGTGGCAGGAGGGCAGAGGAGGGGAGAATGATATCAGGGTATTGCCCATGTTCCCAGCCAGGAGATGTATTATTAGATCTGCTGCCCACTCTACCAGTATGCTAGAGTTGTTGAGGTAAAGCTGTTCAATGACTTCAGAACAAGGTTTCTTCAGCTTTAGTGAACATGTCAATCACCTTATTGCAAATTCTGTCAAATACAGATTCTGAATCAACAATATGGGGTCAGGGACAGAGATTCTGCATTTCCAACAAGCTCCTGGTGCTGCTGCTACTGCAGATCCAGAGGCCACACTTGAGTAGCAAGGACTTAGAGCTTCATCATCCAATGCTGTAGCTACTAGCCACATGTGACTCTTTTACATATGTTGTATTTTCTTTGATTTTTATTTCATCATCTCATCAACCCATCAGAAGTCTGAATTTCTAGTGCTAGAAATCCAACTGAAAAGGTTTTTAGCTTCAGTCAAAAAGGGAAATATGTTATTTTTATTAAGATAGAAAGCCAGGGATTTGGCCTCAGGAATGGCAGGGTCCAGGGACTCAGATGATATTGTACCACCACTATCAACACCACCACCACCACCACCACCATCATCATCTCTCATTTCCTCAATTTCTTTTGTTTGTTTTTCAGCCTTGTTCTTCCTACCAATAGACTAGCTTCCTCTCTCTGGCAAGGGCTTTGGCTTCTGGTAGCTCTGGGTGAAAAAGGAAGTGCTCTCTCCCAGTGCCTGTTGGTCCTGCTTGGGTCCAATGGATGGTACTGTACTTGTCTTGGTGAACCTCAGTGAACATAGCAATGGAGTTCCGAGGCTCCCTGCTGTGGGAGAAAGGTGCTCATCACAATGGGCAGCTCTCAGAATCAGATGAGTCGGGGGAGAGGAGTATCCCCTCCAGAAAGCACTAAGAAGCAAAGAGGTGCTGGGCAGATAAAAGGCAGCAGATGGTCACTCCAGCCACTGCTGTCTTCTACCCCACCAAGAACCCTGTTCCCTTAGGAACCTCTCTCCCACTCTTAAGTTATTTCCACCACTCTTAAGTTATTCCTTGGACAAAGTTTGCTGGGTGGTTCAGAGAGCACAACCATCTTCCCTGTGTTTTCACTTCCACCAATTATCAGGGCTTTTTCTTTGTTTTCTTCAGATATTAGGTATTGGGCCCAGCACACAATGAAGAATTGTTAACTGCAAGGGTGTGAGTAGCAGGAGGGGAAGGCAGCTGCCTGCAGAGGGGGAAGTGCTGGCAGTATTCACTGATTGGCTAGACAGTCAGGACAACGCAGGGGTGATGAGGTCGGGGAGGGTCCTGGAGCTGGGAGCACAGGCAGGCAACGCAGTGTAGGAAGGAGCCACAAAATGAGGCAGCTAAAGCTGCTTCTAACCTTTTGTTATTTTTTTAAATAAGAAAATTGCTAGTTGGATTTTTGGAATTTGGGAGGCTTGGGAGAGAGTTTAGGGGCAAGTTTAGGGCTGGTAAGGAGAGGGTTGCTACATATGTCAAAACTCTGCAATGCTGGAAGAACATGTCTGGAATATCATTTCTCAGATGTGGATTGAACTTCCCTTGGCTGCTCTCCTCACACAAGCATGCCATCCAGGCATGGGAAGGGACAGCCTTCACATCACCTGGCCCAATGTTACTCACAGGTTAGAGCAACAGGAGGGGAGGATCATCATGCATGGGGTGCTTATTGTGTGTTTGGCACTTTAAACTCATGAGCTCCATAAACCTCACACTAAACCTATGGTGTGGGTATAATCATCTCTAGGTGTCAGATGAAGAACCAGGACTGAAAAATCTAAGTAAATCCAACGAGATGATCATCAGGAGAACTGGGACTCACACTCAGCTTTGTTTGACTGTAGAGCTGACATTCCTCATCCAGCCATCATCTATCCATCCATTCATCCATCATCATTAATCATATATCATCCAAGGGTTGGGGATGTAGCTCAGTGGTAGAGCACTTGCCTAGCATGCATGAGGACTGAGGTTCAATGTCCAGTACTGCAAAACAAAAAGTATATCTATCATCCATTCTTTCAACAAATATCTATGGAGTATCTGCCATGTGCTAGACACTGTTCTATGAACAGGATATTGATAAAGGAACAAGACAGGCATAGTTCTTCCATGGAGTTTGCCATGTAGTGAGTTGTGTAGACTGACAA
Source organism: Geosciurus inauris (assembly GCA_004024805.1). NCBI lineage: Eukaryota > Metazoa > Chordata > Mammalia > Rodentia > Sciuridae > Geosciurus > Geosciurus inauris. The sequence goes on along the minus strand of PVHX01007828.1, from coordinate 61,974 downwards.
CCCACACCTGACTATTGCCCAAAACAGAAATAAACTTTTATTTTGTTTGAAACACTGCATTTTGGGCCTTCTTTGTTATAGGAGCTGACCTATATTATAATACTCCAACAGCTGCAATATTCCCAAATGGTTGCTTTTCTCTCCGAGTTCTTATGCAAACAAGAATCCTCCCCATGACTGGGAAAATAGCTGCAATCAGCTTCAGGTCCACATCTTAATTCAGTTATCCAAGCAGAGAGATTAAGCTTATTTCTCTCAGCATCCATCTCTCAGGAAGCTCAGTTGCTCCTGCCTAGTCCACAGACCATCCCTGGGGTCAGCAGATGGGATTATGATGCTAGAGCAGGGTCATATGCTAGAGCAGGTCCCACCAGAGCCTCATGGAACAGGGAGGGCAGTTCCTGTAGAAAAGATGCTATTTTTCAACAAGTTGGGAAAGGACACACAAGAGGCAAAATTGGTAGAATTTCATGACAATCACTTAGTATCTGCATGATTTTGGGTTTGTTACAAAACCTCACTAAGCCTGTTTTCTCATCTGTAAAACAGGCACAACTATTTCAGAGGGTTAGAAAGATTAAATAGGAAAATAAGGGTGCTAGGGTTGTGGCTCAGTGGTAGGGTGCTTGCCTAGCATATGTGAGGCACTGGGTTTGATTCTCAGCACCACAAAAACAATAAGCAAATAAAAGTATTTAAAAAAGAGAATAAATGTAAAGCATTCACTACAAAGCGTAACTCATAGTAAGTAATTAATATAAAAAAAAGAACTAAGCTGGGTGAGGTGGCACATCCCTATAATCCCAGTAGCTGGGAGGATCGAGAGTTCAAAGGGCTGAGGCAGGAGAATCGCGAGTTCAAAGCCAGACTCAGCAAAAGTGAGGCACTAAGAAATTCAGCGAGACCCTGTCTCTAAATAAAATACAAAATAGGGCTGGGGATGTGGCTCAGTAGTTAAGTGCCCCTGACTTCAATCCCTGGTATCCCTGCTTCCTCCAAAAATATGTTTATTTTTAAAATTTTTTTATTTAAAAAAAATCCTTTTTTGTTGTTGTTGATGGATCTTTATTTTATTCATTTATTATTTATATGTGGTGCTGAGGATCGGACCCACTGCCTCATGCATGCAAGGCAAGCGCTCTACCACTGAGCTACAGCCCCAGGCCCTGGTATGTTTATTTTAAATAGCTAGCTACGTTCAAGTTTGCTGATTAGTTTTCAGAATTAGGGGGATTTTAGAGATTTTGTGGTCAGTTTATCAGTCGCTTCAAACTGAAACTCATTGGGCCCTGATGTCAGTTTGGAGGGATTGATAAACTGACCACATGAATCCTAAAGCTGTGCAAAGAGAAGAGACAGAAATGGTGTCACAGGAGCCCACAGGAGGGACAAAGGGCTTCAGTGGGGGAGACCAAGGGTATCTTCCAGAGGATGCCAGGCTCTTCTGAATTTGATTTTTTTTAGTGTTCCCTACATTTTGGAAAATGGAGTCTTTTCTCTCATCTGAAGAACCAACACATGATTTCTTTAGATAAAATGGTCCCAACTGGGTAAATCCCTGTAAAAATGCGACAGCTAGACCTGTGGTTCCCAAAGCGAGGTGTCTGGACCAGCAGCAGTAGCAGCCCCAATGGGACCTTGATGGCCATATACATTCTCAGTTACGCAGCGCCCTCCCCAGACCCTGACACTGACCTGCTGATTCTGGTGCCTGTCTGACTTTGAGAACGATGGGTCTGGATGAGTGTCATGCACAAACACAGAACTCGGAACCTTAGAGGAATGGTCACCAGCAGCCCAGGGAGGGGGACTTACCTCAGGTCACCCAAGAGCCAGCTGGGGTTGAAGCTCTTCTCATTCCCACTCCGCTGCTCTTTTCCGTTGTATGTGAAGGATTGCCATGACCCTGTAGAAGGGAGGACTATAACTTCCTTTTCTGCATCAGAGCTGTGGTGAAGAGTCCAACCACAGTATCATGCTTTTAAAACCTGGCTTGTAACCTGGCTTGTAACGTTGGACCTCCCCAAGATGGAAAATGAGAAATGTGGCCCAAGATGAATCTGGAGTGGGAGGTGGCTGAGTTGAAACCCCAGGCTGAGCCCTTGGGAGCCAGGAAGCAATGAAGAATGAGAAACAGAGGAAAAGGTTATAAAAATGTTTAGTCTTTGCTTTATTGAGTTCCAACAAATGAGCAACAAGTTAGAAAAACTGGTTTTGATTCAAACTCCCTAGCATTTTATTTGTGCAGTGTACTCGAATGGGGAGGGGTAGGAGAGGAGAAAAGGGATTGCAAACATAATTCATATTGCAACATTTACACCAGATATGTCTCTTGGTATTCCTTTAAAAGTTAGGACTAACTAAAAAAAAAAAAAAGTGCACTCAGATATCTAAAATTGGCCCAACACACACACACACACACACACACACACACACACACACAATCAATTCATGGTGAGGCTTCAAGCTGAAATCTTGTCAAACACCACACCAAAAAAGGCAGTTGAGAAGAGGAATGAAAACCAGAGCTTCTCATCTGTGTACCATCTAGAGAGGAAGATCATTTTTGTTTTAATTTTGTAAGTGTAATGGTGATGTTAACAATCATGGGAGCCCTTTCTGCTGGTATTTAAAAAGGTGTTTAGAGAGGACAGCCACCAGCTACCCAGTCTCCCAGCACTGTAGAAGACACCAAACGATTAAGAAGTCAGACCCCCTTCTTGGCAGTTCAAAAGGCCTGCATGTGGCTAAGGCGGGGACCTGCAAGGCAGCCAGGAAGAACTGGAAATGGGTGTGACATGGAAGACCTGACGTCTGAAGCCCACTCAGGGCTGAGACAGAGGCCCAACCTCAGTCCTTCCCACCAAGAAATCTTCCAAATTTCAAACTACTGTTATTTAAAGATAAATTCTCCCTACCTAAAATCCAGTAGATATAATGGCACTAATACTAATACTCCCTCCCCCAGTTAATAAAATAAAAATAAAAACAGAAAAAGAGAAAAGGGAAAAGTAATGTGGTTAGTCCCCCTTTCCTGGAAAAAGCCTTACAATAGAAGTGCTGGGAAAGGAAGTGGCCCTCCATTAAAAAGGTAACAAAGTTCCCACATTGTACAAATCAGTTCCAGTATAGCAAGAGGTGGGGGCCGGGGCAGCGGAGCAAACTATGTACAGGGACCCATTGAAAATGCAGTGTAGGACTTTGGCACTATGAACAATTCCCACTGGCCCTCCGGGAGGTACGCTGGGTGGCTGGGGTTCCTGTGCCCTCCAGGCACACGTGGGTTACACAGTTCCTCTTGGAGTCGCTGGCAAGGTGGTCCATGGCCGGGAAGTTCTCTTCATTCTTCAAAGACAGAGCATCCCCTTTATCAGCACAGAGGGTCTCCTGGACTTCCCTAGAAGGATGACACATACCAGAGACAAGGCATCAGGAAGGGGACTGTCGTTCACTGGAGTGGAAGGCAGCCATCCTAGGGCTGGGGAACTCCTTCCAAAGCCACTCCAGGGCTTGGAAGAGGGTCAGATGCCATTCAAGTTTGGAGTCAATTTTAAGAAAGGAGTGTGTCCAAGCACAGAGTGACATTCTGGGGAGTGCCTCCAGAGCCAGGCCTTTGAAAACTGAATAGCTCTTTGGGCAAGGGAAGGTGGTGGTCTGTGATTCTCTTTGTCATCATGAGACCCTTTTACTACTCCTGGGGAAGCACCAGTCACAGTGGCTCCTAAAAGGCCCTGGAATCACACAAACCTGAACTCAGGTCCTTATTTTCCTGATTAGTGATTGTGGGGTGCTACCTATGTGAGTTAACCTCTCCAGGGCTTAGTTTTTTTTTTTTTTTTTTTAACACAGGGACAGCAATAACATCCACCTCATTGAACATCCCAAGATGCTTCAATGAGTTGATACATATAGCAGCCTTGGGAGGAGTGCCTGGCACACAGCAACAGTACTTTATATGCTTTCATTAGATGGAGGCTTTTCCAAATGGGATAGGATATGTAATGGTAATAATAAGATGCATTACATAGAAGGAGAGGAAGATGGCAGAATAGAGAGGTTGCTTCCCTGGAGGCTCTGTGGCATGAAACCAAGAAAAGCAGATGGGCAGCTTTTCAGCAAGTAGGTGATTGAACAAAAATTAGGGGGGATTTTACTGGAAATTAATACTGGATACTCAAAACAAATTGGGGACTTCAGGTCAAATATAATAAAATAAGGAAGAAATCTCCAGTGCCACAGCCACAGTAGCCACTGGAAGCATGAAACAGAATGGTTCCTCTACAAATGCAATAAAGCAACAAGGGAATTAAAGGAACCCTCATTGTTAGGAGGACTGAGTTGTGTCAGGGTATGGAGAATTTAGAGATCAGGGTCACTACCTGACTAAACAGTAAAGGTGTGCTGCACAATATCCTTGTATGGGAAAGAAGCCACCATCTCTCCTGGTGGCATGCAGATGACAGCAGAAGGAACCATTTTGCAGTCACTAGGAGAGGGCTGGCAGCTAGGGAAGTGGATTTCTGGCAGATGTGAGTTTGGCTCAAAAAACAAGCTGGGAAACCCATGCTGCACAACAGAATGTGTGCCTAAGTGACCAGAAGAAAATAAAGCATGGAGAAAATCAGGGTTTACACAGGGGACAACTGGTGGTGGAAACCCACTGGTCTTCCCCCTCCCCCTCCAATGTGGCTGCTTGCAGGACCAGCTGAGAGAGACATGCCTGACTGGGAATTCAAAAGGGTGGGAGTGGGAGAGTTTGAGTTTGGAGACTGAATCAGAGACCAGGAATTGTGGGGTCCACAGGTAATGTAGTGGGCTAAGAACTGGCTCCTACACCACACGAGTGGAACCCAAAGAAGATTACTGGGGTGCAGTCTTCCAGTGTAGACTGGCAATTGCTGGGCCCTAGACGTGCTCTGATTTAAAATCTCCAGACCAATTGGCACCCAGCAGAGACCTGAGCATACCTAAGCCTACACCCTGCCTCCAGGAGTTCTGCCTCCAGGATTAACACTCTTGTCCTAGCAACTCTACCCACCCTGAAGGTGGAGCAAGCATCAAACTCCAGACAACCTCATCTAAATGCTGAGAAGGGAAGCTGAGAAACTTTTGATCTTCAACATAATCAATTGTTTAATTTTTCATTGAGATTTTTTTCTTTTTCATTTTTCTCTCATATTTCTACCATTTTTGAAACCAATTATTTTTTATGCATCTGTATATTGAGGACTAGGATGTCTGATTAGTATATTTCAGTTTTTGTATTATTTTTACTTTTACTTCCTATTTTTAATTTTTAAAAAATTTGCTTTATATGTATTTCTTCACTCACTTATGTTTCCCATTCTTTCTCTTTTCTCCTGCTATCAGCCAACTTCTATTATTCCATCTTTCACTCTCCATTTAATTTTTTGCTTCTATCTTTTCTCCTCCTTCCTCATAAATATCACATCCTATACCACTCCTGTTCTCTGTTTGTCTGCTATTTAAAATTGTAAACCCTTTGCAAACTTACTATTTTTATTGTAGACAATAACTGAACATATCATTTCTGTTTATTGTGACAAAACTGTAGATGTCTTAGGAGCTATTTGGTTTAAGGCTGCATATTATTTGCATTGGTTGCTATTATTGTCTCCTCCTTAATGGCATGGTACTGGAAACCTTCAGGGACACTATAAGTCTACAGAGTAGAAACTGCACTGCCTCAGATCCACACTGCTAGTGGGCAGATACACAAAACATGAAAAAAACAAGGGAAAAAAGTACCCCAAACAAGATGCCACAATAATAGAATTCATTGACACCACAGTGGAAGAAATGTCAGAGAAGGAGTTTAGAATGTATATAGTTAAACTGATTCACAAGGTAAAAGACAATGTAAGAAGTGAAATCAGAGAGAAAATTCAGGAGGTGAAAGGTCACTTTAATAAAGAGATAGAGATTCTGAAAAGAAATCAAGTAGAAATCCTTGAAGGAATCAATAAACCAAATTAAAAATTCAATAAAAAGCACTATGAATAGACTAGACAACTTGGAAGATAAGAGTTTCAGGCAATGAAGAAAAAACATATAATCTTGAGAATAAATTTGACCATGGAGAAAAGATGTTAAGAGACCATGAACAGAACTTCCAAGAAATATGGGATAACATGAACAGACCAAATTTAAGATTTGTAAGGATAGATGAAGACACAGAGATATAAACCAAAGGAAGGCACAATCTTTTAAATGAAATAATATAAAAAAAGTTTCCCAAAGCTAGTGAATGAAATGGAAAATCCAATGTAGGAGGCTTACAGGACCCCAAATATACAAAATTACAACAGACCCACATCAAGGCACATTACTATAAAAATGCCTAGATACACAATAAGGATACAATTGTAAAGGCTGCCAGAGAAAAATGTCAGATTACATTTAGAGGGAAACCAATTAGGATCTCAGCTGATTTCCCTCAAAGGTAGGAGGTGTTAGGATAATATATACTAAGCTCTGAAAGAAAACAGATGCCAACCCAGAAAAATTAAGCTTCAGATTTGAAGATGAAATAAAACCTTCCATGATGAACAAAAGTTAAAAGAATTCACAACTAGAAATCCTGCACTACAAAACATTTTTAGCAACATATTCCATGATGATGAAATGAAAAATAACAGTGAAAACCAGCAAAGGGAGGAACTACACTAAACAACAGTCAATCAAAGGAGAAACTAATTCAAATTAAAAACCAGAAATAAACTAAAATGACTGGGAATATTAATCATGTATCAATAATAACTTTGAATGGCCTAAATTCATCAATCAAAAGACAGAATGGCAGATTTGAGTGAAAAACAGACCCAACAGTATGCTGTCTCCAAGAGACTCAGCTCATAGGCAAAGACATCCACAGACCGAAGGTGAAAGGATGGGAAAAAACATATCACTCACATGGACCTTGTAAATAAGCAGGGGTTTCTATCCTCATATCAGATAAAGTGAACTTCAAGCCAAAATCAATCAGAAGGGACAAAGACAGACATTTCACACTGCTTAAAGGAATTATACACCAACAAGAAAACAATTGTAAATATTTATGCCCATACAATAGAGCATCTACATACATCAAACAAACCCTTCTCAATGTCAAGAATTAAATAAAACACAACACAATAATACGGGGTGACTTTAACACACCTCTTTTTAGCAAATAAAAACTAAACAAAGAAACTATAGAACTAAATAATACAATCAATAATTTAGACTTAACAGACATATATGGAGTATATAATCCATCAATGATTGAATACACTTCTAAGCAGCACATGAATCCTTCTCCAAAATAGACCATATCTAATGCTACAAACCAACTTTTAGCAAATACAAAAAAAAATAGAGATACCTTGCATTCTATCAGATAATAATGGAATGAAATTAGAAATCAATGATAAAATAAAAAATAAAAGCTACTCTAACATCTGGAGACTAAATAATACACTATTGAACAACCAATGTATAGCAGAAGATATCAGGGATGAAATAAAAAAAATACATAGAGGTAATGAGAATAGTGATACAACATAAAAATCTCTGGGATACTATGAAGGCAATGCTAAGAAGAAATTTCATTGCACTGAGCTCATTAATGAAAAGAATGCAAAATAGCCCAAACAAATAAATTAACATTACATCTCAAAGCTCTAGAAAAAGAAGAACAAATCAATACCAAAAGCAGTAGAAGACAGGAAATAATTAAAACCAGAGCTGAAACCAATGAAATTGAAACAAAAGAAATAATTCAAAGAATTGCCAAAACAAAAATTTCTTTGAAAAAATAAATTAAATTGATAAATCTTTAGCCATATTAACAAAAAGAAAGAGAAAAACTCAAGTTACTAAAATTTGTGATGAAAAAGGAAATGTCACAATGGATACTACTGAAATACAGAAGATAATCAGAAACTATTTTGAAAATTAATACTCTAATAAAATGGAAAATCATAAAGACATTAACAGATTTCTAGAGACACATGACCTACTCAAACTGAATCAGGACATACACAATTTCAACAGAGTAATTTCAAGCAACGACATAAAGATGCCATCAAAAGCCTACCAACTAAGAAATGCCTAGGACCAGATGGATTCTCAGCTGAGTTCTATAAGACCTTCAAAGAAGAATTAACACCAATACAAATTATTGGTGTTATTAGTATTATTCCATGAAATAGAAAAGGAGGGAACCCTTCCAAACTCATTCTATGAGGCTAGTATCACCCTGATACCAAAAGAAAGCAGAGACACATCAAAGAAAGAAAATTTCAGACCTATATCCCTGATGACCACAGATGCAAAATTCTCAGTAAAATTCTGTCAAATCACATACAAAAACATATTAAAAAGAGTGCACCATAATCAAGTGGGGTTCATCCCACTTGATTGGGAGATGCAAGGTTGGTTCAATATACGGAAATCAATAAACAATTCATCACATCAACAGACCTAAAGACAAGAATAATATAATTATCTCAATAGATGCAGAAAAAGCATTTGACAAAATACAGCACCCCTTTATGTTCAAAGCACTAGAAAAACCATAGATAGTAGGAACATACTTCAACACTGTAAAAGCTATTTATGCTAAATCTAAGGCCAATATCATTCTAAATAGAGAAAAATTGAAAGCATTCCCTCTAAAAACTGGAGCAAGACAAGGATGCCCTCTTTCACCACTTTTATTCAACATTGTCCTTGAAAATCTAGCTAGATCAATTAGAAGAAAGAAATTAAAGGGATATGAATAGGAAAAGAAGAACTCAAACTATCCCTATTTTCTGACAACATGATTCTATATTTAGAAGACTCAAAAATTCTACCAGGAAATTCCTAGAACTCATAAATGAATTCAGCAAAATAGCAGGATATAAAATCAACACCCATAAATCAATTGCATTTATATACATCAGTGATGAATCTACTGAAAGAGAAATTAGGAAAACTGTTCCATCTACAATAGCCTAAAAAAAATTAAACATTTGGGAATCAATCTAACAAAATAGTTGAAAGACCTCTACAATGAAAACTGCTGTACTAAATTGGAGAAGGCCTTAGGAGATGGAAAGATCTCCCATGCTCTTGGATAGGCAGAATTAACATTGTCAAAATGGCCATTCTAACAAAAGTGCTATACAGATTTAATGCAATTCCTATTAAAATCTCAGTGATATTCTTCAGGGGCTGGGGCTATGGCTCAACGGTTGAGCGCTTGCCTCACTCACATACGTGAGGCACTGGGTTCGATCCTCAGCACCACATAAAATAAATAAAGATATTGTGTTCATCTACAACTAAACAAAATATTAAAAAAAAGATTAAAAAAAATCTCAGTGATATTCTTCATAGAAATAGAAAAAGCAGTCATGAAATTAATTTGGAAAAATAAGAGACCCAGAATAGCCAAGCAATCTTTAGCAAGAAAAGTGAAGCAGGTGGTATCACAATACCAGACCTTAAATTATACTACAGAGATATAGTTAACAAAAATGGCATGGTATTGGCACCAAAACAGACATGAAGACCAATGGTACAGAATAGAAGACACAGGGGCTGGGGGTGTGGCTCAGTGGTAGAGCACTTGCCTAGCATGCGTGAGGCACTGGGTTCGGTTCTCAGCACCACATATAAATAAATAAAATAAAGGTCCATTGACAACTAAAAAATATTTAAAAAAAAATAGAAGACACAGAAAAACCCACATAAATACAGTTATCTTATACTAGATAAAGGCATCAAAAACATACATTGGAGAAAAGGTAGCCTCTTCAACAAATAGTGCTGGGAAAACTGGAAATCTATATGTAGCAAAATGAAATTAGATCCCTATCTTTCACTCTGCACAAAATCAACGCAAAGTGGATCTAGCACTTAGGCATTAGACCAGAGACCCTGTGCTTAATGGAAGAAAAAGTAGCAGGGCTATGATTGTGGCTCAGTGGTAGAGCTCTTGCCTAGCATGCGTGAGGCCCTGGGTTCCATCCTCAGCACCACATATAAATGATAAATGAATAAAATAAAGATCCATCAACAAATAAAAAAAATATTGAAAAAAAAAGAAAAAGAAAAAGTATGCCCAAATCTACATCATGCTGGCTTAGGAACTGACTTCCTTAATGAGAATCCTAAAGTGCAAGAAGTAAAATCAAGAATCAATAAATGGGATGAAATAAAACTAAAAAACTTCTTCACAGCAAAGGAAACAATCAAGAATGTGAAGAGAGAGCCTACAGAATGGGAGAAAATCTTTGCCACTGGCACCTCTTATACAGCACTGATCTCCAGGATGTATAAAGAACTCAAAAAGCTTAACACCAAAAACTCCCCAAATAACCCAATCAATAAATGGGCTAAGGAATTAACAGACACTTCACAGAAGAAATATCATCAGTCTACAAATATGTGAAAAATGTTCAACACCTCTAGCAATTACAGGAATGCAAATTAAAATGACACTGAGATTCCATCTCACTCTAGTCAAAATGGCATTTATCAAGAACATAAACAACAATAAGTGTTGGCGAAGATGTGGGGGAAAAGTCATACTCATATATTGCTGGTGGGATGGCAAATTGGTGCAACCAATCTGGAAAGCAGTATGGAGATTCCTCAGAAAACTTGGTATGGAACCACCATTTGACCCAGTTATCCCACTCTTCAGTTTATACCCAAAGGATTTAAAATAAGCATACTACAGTGATACAGACACATTACTGTTTACAGCAGCTCAATTCACAATAGCTAAACTATGGAACTAACTTAGGTGCCCTTCAACAGATGAATGGATAAAGAAAATGTGATATATATATATATATATATATATATATATATAATGGAATATTACTCAGCCTTAAAAAAGAATGCAATAATGGCATTTGCTGGTAAATAGATGAAACTGGAGAATATCATGCTAAAAAGCTGAATGTCTTCTCTGATATGCAGATGCTAATTCACAACGGGGGAAGGTAGTATTCCTTTTCTTCCAATAGAAGTACTTTGGATTAGACAAGGGGGAATTAAGGGAAGGGTGGGGGAATGGGAATAGGAAAGATAGTAGAATAAGTCAGACCTTACTATTCCATGTGCATATATGATTACATGATCAATGTAATTGTACATAATGTACCACCAGAAGAATGAGAAGTTATACTCCATACATGTATGATATGTGAGAAAACATTCTTTATCATGCATAACTAATAAGAACAAATAAAAAATAAAAAAGATGCACTACATAGTATATTTTTATTTAAGGTTTATATCAACCTAAGAAGTATAGTTATTACTCCCATTTTACAGGTAAGGAATCTGAACACAGAGGGAATAAATAAGTTACCCAAGCTTACACAACTTGTAAGCAGAAATGGGATGAAACCCAGGCAAACTCTAGATCCTGTGCTCCTAACAAGCTGTACTTAAAAGAAGTCAGTATGGAGAAGGTCTAATTCTTATATTACTTCTAAGTCATGAAAGTAGTCCAAGGACCTTGCTATAGGTTGAATGTGTCCCTCCAAAAGCCCTGATGCTCAGTACTTCAGAGTGTAACTATCTGGAAATACCTTTGCAGAAGTAGGAGTTAGTGAGGTCATTAGGGTGGACCCTCATCCAATAGGGCTAGTGTCCTTATAAAAAGGGGGAATGTGGACCCAGAGACAAGACAGTGAAAGGAAGAACCTGCACAGAGGAGAAGGCCATAAGACGATAGGCAGAGGTCAGGAAGATGTGTACAGAAGCCAAGGAAGGCCAGAGATTGCCAGTAGCTGCCAGCAGCCAGGAGAGGCCTGGATCAGACACCCTCTGGGACCTTGCCTGCCAATCTCCAGAACGGTGAGAGAATGCACTTTTGCTGTTTAAACTGCCCAGATCGTGCTACCTTATGTAAGTTCTAGGAAACTAAGTCAGATCTCTGTTCTTACTTCTGTTGGCTCCCAGGAGCCAGAGATTCTGGGAAAGGAATCCAAAGAGATGCTCAGGAGATGCTTGGAAGACACTTGGCTATGCAGAAGGCAGCCAGCATTCCACAGCAGGCCAGAGGTGTGTCAGATCTGGGGATTCTCGAAGCCATATCTTTTCCTTTGCCTCCCTCCTGGTAAGGCCATGTTACTGCTTGGGCACCCCCTGGCTGAGCAGCCCCTGAGTGGTGATTTTTGTAAAGGGGACCCAGAGCAAGAAAAACAGACTTCTTAGCCAAAGGCATCAGCAAATCACCCATGATGTCCTTCATTCCTGAATGTTAAACACACCCGTATTCCCTCAACACCCCCGTGAGTAAGGCTGAACTATTGTCATCAAGAAACCAACTTGTAGCTGGGTGTCGTGGCGCACACCTGTAATCCCAGAACTTTGGGAGGCCGGGACAGGAGAATCGCAAGTTCAAAGCCAGCCTCAGCAAGGGTGAGGCGGTAAACAACTCAGTGAGACCCTGTCTCTAAATAAAACACAAAAAAATAGGGCTGGGGATTTGGTTCAGAGGTCAGGTATCCCTGAGTTCAATCCCTGGTACCAAAAAAAAAAAAAAAAGAAACCAACTTGTAAAAGAAAAGTCTGTGGATGAAATGGATTTCAAGGATGCCCTTGGGATCTGTTATGACCTCAAGGAATCCAACCAAAGTCACCCATTGTAATCCATATTACTCATTGCATGAGTGGAATGGAAGCTGGGGGAGCAAAGGTGATTCCCCTGGGCCACGGGACCTCAGCAGCACAGTCAGAAGAGCAAGCATGCTGTAGCAACAGTGAGTGTAACTAATGTTTCTCTCACACAATGTCAAGTGATAACACGGATCATCTCTTTTTACTCCTTCTAGTGACCTGGCAGGAAGATAACTGTTAGGCCCACTCTATAGCGAAGAAACTGGGGCTCAGAGGGATTCAATGTTGTGCTTCCCCTTAGGCAACTATTAAGTGGTGGAGTCAGACTCCACCCTGGCCAGTCCAACTGCAGAGCTGCCTGGCTCTTAATCGCACCTCTCCAGTCCTGATGCAGGTCCAGGTCATGCAGTCTGTATGCATGGAGCCACCTGGCCAAGGAAAGAGCACGTTTGCTTCAGAGGTGGGAGGCTTGGGCACACAGGGAGGACCACATGCTTTATTGCTGATCTGGGAAGAGCCATGTGTGCCTTCTGGATGGGCACAGTGGACTAGAGCCAGGCTCCTCCTATGTGTCAAGGAACAGGGTTTTCCCAGCAAATGGCTTCACTCCCTCTGGCAGGGAGGCTGCCACTGGTGGGATGTTTACCTGAACAGTTCCTCGGACCAGGAAACGAGGCCCAAGGTGGGAGAACAGGCAGCCATCATTCTTATTTCTCCTGGTCTGGCTGAAGAATCCAGGTTGATACAGGGCTACTGTGCAGAATGGAAAGAGCTGTGGAGTGGAGACAGCTGGGAACCAGGATCTGCCTCTTCCCACCGGTGCTGAGGTCGGTTCCTTAACCTCCCTGAGCCTCACTTCCATTTGTACAGAGCTGGTGGGGGAGGTTACACATGAGGTGTGCAAAATAGGTGATAGGGGCTCAAGAAAGATTGCTTTATTTTTTTCTTTATGTGTAAGGGAACTTGCCTGTTTTTGCATGTGAGCATACACATTTTTTGTCTCTTATACTTGACAAGAAACTCTGTCTCTTTCTCCTTCTCTCTCTCTCTCTCTCTCTTTTTTTTTGGTACCAGGGATTGAACCCAGGGGTGCTTTACCACTGAGCCACATCCCAAGCTCTTTTTATTTTTTGTTTTGAGACAGCATCTCACTAAATTGCTTAGGGCCTCACTAAGTTGCTGAGTCTGGCTTTGCACTTGTGATCCTTCTGCCTTAGCCTCCTGAGCCACTGGGATTACAGGTGTGCACCACTGTGCCCAGCAAAACTTGATCTCTTCAAGTGCATGGCCAAAACTATTGCTTTTTAGGTAAACCTCAATATGAAGGTGGCTCTTCATCCAGCCAGGTGTTTTCATGATTCCTTGTGAAATTTCTTACGGATAAAAACATGCATAATCCTCCAATTATGAGTATTAATTTTAAAAAGATGCTAGCCAGGCACAGTGGCCCACTCCTGTAATCCCAGCCACTTTAGAGGCTGAAGCAGCAGGACCCCAAGCTGGAGTCCAGACTCAGCAACTTAGCAAGACCCTGTCTCAAAAAATAAAAAGGGCTGGGGATGTAGCTCAGTGGTGGAGCACCTGCCTAGCAGGTGCCAGGCTCTGGGTTTGATTCCCAGCACCGAATGAACCTTTAAAACAAAGGAACTCATTGCAATGCCAAAAGGAGGACACAGGAAAAGGGAGACAAAGGGTAGATAAAGCTATTTTTTTTCTTTTTTCCTGCAGAGATTTCAGTGACATCCTTAGAACTACTTGGACTTTACGCCTCACCTTTCCCAGGTGTGTGGCAGTGGGCAGGACTTGGGCAGCAGGAGCTGGTGGCCCTCTCGAGGGGAGGCTGGGAAGATGCTTGGGACAGAGCACAGGAACCTTACCCCACCCAGGGGCATCTGCTCATGGTCCAAGCCCAACGGGCTGAAGTGAAGCAGAAAGCCTAATGACTGGGACAATACCAGGGGCTGGTTTCTCATGGCCTCACTGGGTTCACATTGAGGAAGCAGCACAGACAAAATGACCTCTGACCCCTGGTTTCTCCTTACACAAGCAAAATACCTTCTTTCTTAAATGTGTTTCAGTCTCAGACTCCTGCACAGATAGATGCCCTGGCACAGCTGGCTGAGGCCATTCTCCCACGCTGCAGTGTGACTTTGTTTGTTTTTTTTGGGATTAAACTCAGGGGCACTCAACCACTGAGCCACATCCCCAGCCCTATTTTGTGTTTTATGTAGAGACAGGGTCTCACTGAGTTGCTTTGCGCCTCACTATTGCTAAGGCTGGTTTTGAACTCGTGATCCTCCTGTCTCAGCCTCCCAAAGTGCTGGGATTACAGGTGTGCGCCACCATGCCCAGCTCACACCCTGCTTAGTTCCTTCACTGTCTTCACCAGCTGCCTGGGGAAAAGCCCAGTCCTCTATCCCCAGGATCTTCCAGAATCCAGCTCTGGCTTTGTTGGGGACACTTCCCTGGTTCTGCTCCACTATTGTGGATTCACCTGCTTATAGCTAAGCTTCTAGCTCCCGGATGTCTGACCATGTGTAGTCCTCCTGCAGGGACACAGCTGCAGCCCTAACCTCTTCCCCTCGGGCAGCAGGCCCCAGCTGCAGGAGGGCCTCAGGAAGGCCCTTCTCCTGGAGGCTGCCAGATCTGCCAGACATTCCTGCTCAGGGCTTCTCAGACCCTTGTCACCTACTGACTTCAGATTGCTTGGGTGATTGTACGTAGGTGTGAGGCTGTGAGGACATGGACGGTGCCTATCATGGTCACTGCTGGCCCCTGCTGCCCCCTCCTGCAGTGCCTGGTCCACATAGGCTTCTCGATAAACTTAATCAGGGAACAATGGGAAGCCAGCCTGGTGCTGTCAGAGTGGTGGCAGCTACACAGATCGAGGACAAAGTTCCCATTTTAGTGCCCTGGTTTTCCCCTACAGAATATCACCATGCTTTGACAGCATGTCTCTTGCTCATTCCCTTGGGCTGCTCTGGGGCTCTTAGTGCCCATTCAGACAGATTTCCCCAGCAGAGGAGCCACAGCCTGATGGGTCACCTCATCCTACACCAAATCTCAGCTTTGGAGGAAATTGCAAGGCCATTGGGTCTATTTCCACATGGCTCCTACTTGGACATTCCTGCCACAGGGATGTCCACCCCCCACCCTCCACCATGAACAGTTCCTGGGCCAGGGAACCCCTGACTCCCACACCTACCTTGGGGATGTCTGGGCACATTGAAAGTACTAATTCTTCAGCAAAACCTTCCTTAGTGCTTTATGCATGTGACAGTTTTCTAGCTCTGTTTTTATTTAATTTTCCCTGGAGGGCTTCCCCAAAGACCCTGGGGACTTGGGAGAGAGGACAGTGCATTCCATGAGAGAAAGCAAACACGGAGATGCTGAGAGGGTGACTGTTGGTTTTTTTTTTTTTAACCACCCCACTTTTTTTTACAGTAATAATTGACGATTGCGACATTGCGAGGCTGAAATTGAAGTCTCATGCTGTCTGTGGCTGCTGCTGTGCAATTTTCCACTTCCTGTTTGTCTTGTTCACTGTGATGTCCCCGAGGAGGGGCTCGGCAGAGTTTAAGGAGGAGATGAAAGGCGAGATGCCTTCCAAGGTATTCTGTGCTGGTTCCATGTGTCAGGCGTGATTTCCTCTCAAGAGGAAAGAAGACCCAGCCCCACTTCTCCATCCAGCTTCCTTGGAACAATGCCATGTTGCACACTGACACTCTGGGGACAGTGGTGACATGCTGTGGTCCTCACCCTGAGGGAGCAGCACCCAGGTTTGGGAATCCCTTCATAACATTAATAACATAATGAAGAAGGCTTTTACTA
Organism: Geosciurus inauris; assembly: GCA_004024805.1. Lineage (NCBI taxonomy): Eukaryota > Metazoa > Chordata > Mammalia > Rodentia > Sciuridae > Geosciurus > Geosciurus inauris. The sequence goes on along the minus strand of PVHX01007828.1, from coordinate 45,516 downwards.
GGAGGATAGGGGAGGACAGACACACATCATGTCCCCATGTGATATGCCCCTTAGACTAAAAAGGATAAGCATCTTAGGGCCACACGGGTATGCCAGGGCTGGATTCTGTTCCACTCACAAGGGAGCAGGAAGGGAGTTTTGAACCCATACACTGGAGGTTTTTAAACTGGAAGGTGTGTCAGATTCACAATGATCCATGTTAAAATGGATGTTCTAAGTATTATGCCAGAAATCCTGACTTGGGGGTGTGGCGTGGGGTCCTGGAGCCAGGATTTTTATCCCTCATCCAGAGTCTCCTAGTTATCTGGAGGGGTATAGCTTGTTTATTGAGTGCCTGTTACCCATTCTTTCCATTGTCATCTGGCTTCTATTTTTGTTGGGAAGAAACCTTCTTGCAGTTTAATAGTAGTTCTTCTAGAGGTAATTTTCTTTCTGGTTTCATTTTTCCCCTTTGGCTGTACTTTACCAAGTTATAACTGGTATGCAAAAAACTGCACATAATTAATGTATACCATTTGGCCATGTTATGGTTTGGATGCGAGGTGTCCCCCAAAAGCTCATGTGCGAGACAGTGAAAAAAAAATTTAGAGAAGAAATGATTGGATTATGAGAGCCTTACTCCAGTGAATTAATCCCAGTAGGGATTAACTGAGTGGTAACTGAAGCTGGGTAGGGTGTGGCTGGAGGATGTGGGTCATTGGGGACATGCCTTTGGGGTATATATTGGGTGAGCTGAGCTTAATCTCTTTCTCTGCTTCCAGATCATAATGTGAACTGCTTCCCTCTGCCATACTCTTTCACCACAGTGTTTGGCCTCGCCTCGAGCCCCGAGGAATGGAGTCAGTTGTCCATTAACTGAGACCTCTGAAACTATGAGCCCTAGAAATGAACTTTTCCTCCCCTAAAATTGTTCTTGTCAGGTCTTTTAGTGACAGCAGCAAGAAAACTGACTTAAACAGGTGAGTATGGACATGTATAGACGTGTTATCACAATCTAGTAGTGAATATATCTGGCATCTTCAAATGTTTTCTTATCTCTCTTCTTTTTTGGTGCTGTGATGGTCAATCTGAATTGCCAACTTGTTTGGATTAAGAGATGCTTAAGATGAAGAGACTTCTGGGGTGTGTCAGTGAGGGTCTTTCTAGGAATGACTGGCATGTGGGACAGCAAATGGAGGAGGAGACCCATCCAAGTATGAGCAGCACCGTCCAATAGGTTGGGGACCTGGAAGAACAAAAAGGCAAAAGAACAAGGAAGTAGCAGCAGACGCAAGATGACTCTTCTTGAGCAGGTGCTTTATTGCCTGAGGACATCAGACTCCAGCTCCTTCACTCTTCCAAAGGGGACTCTGACCAGCGACTTTCCAAGGAGTTTCCAGGCCTTCTGTCCTGGACTAGGGCTGCATCATTGACCCTTCTTGTTCTGAGGTTCCAGCTTCTTGAACTGTGCAGCTACTGGTTCCTCCAGTTCTCCGGCTTGCAGATGACATTGTGGAACTATCCTGCTTCTGACCATGTAACCCAATCTAATAAATCTCCTTTTTATAATCATACCTGCTTATATGTCCCATTGGTTCTATTCCCCTGACTGATGCAGGTGGTAAGAACAGTTGTGGGATCTACCCTATTAATGCTATTTTAAGTTCCTGCTGCCTGATAGCCACTCCATTATGCAGCGGGCCTCTGGAACTTACTCTTGCATAACTGAAACTTTATGCCCATAAGATGACTCCCTACTCCCTGGCAAACACCATTTTATTGTCCATTTCTATACCTCTCCATAAGTCAAACTTTCATGTCTTTTATTGAATGAAATAATAAGAAATGGGAAAGAGAAATTCCCAGGAGCTGATAAAACTCTGTACCATCCCAAATCGCCACCTGGGTCCACTGTGGTACAGCCAGCCAAAAGTCTCTGTCCCTGCAGTGTGGTAGGGCACTTTTGTGGGAGAACTTGCTGAGATTTACAGACTCCCACAGGTTGACTGAGAGAAGTCTCAATAACAGCAGGCATCAGAGGGTTGTCCAGTAGAGTTCAACAGAATTTGAGCCAAAGAAGTCATATCTTAGACCCGTTAGGCAGACTCCTGAAGTGAGTCTGGGTTTGGATCCCAGCTGTACCACTTTCTACCTCAAGGACCTTGGATAGGTTACCTTTCTCTGCCTCCTTCTCATTGGATGTAAATGAAAAAACTAATGCTGACTGCAAAAGGTCATTGTGAGGATGAGCTGAGTGAGCACACCTTATGTGCTTGGGCAATACCTAGCAAAGGTTACCCTTTTTTCTGCCTCAGGCCCCCACCCTCACCCCTCTGAGATGCACATGACACTCAATGGCATGCACTTACACAGGTGGGAACCAACAGAAAAGGTCAACTTGAAAGGTAGGAAGCAGGTAACCCAGTTCTTCACGTGGAGAGCAGGGAGTGAGTTCAGGTACAGCATTGAGTGAGCAGGGGGTGGTTTTCATGCCAGAACCCTAGGCTTTCAGATCCATTGGAGGATTCAGTTGAAATCACTCTTTGATCTATGGGCTGCAGAATGAGTTGTGTTAGCAGCTATTAAAAAAACATTAAGGGCTGGGGATATAGCTCAGTTGGTAGAGTGCTTACCTTGCATGCACAAGGCCTTGGGTTCAATCCCCAGCACCACAAAAAAACAAACAAACAAACAAAAAAAACCAAAACTAAAACCAAAACATTAATATTGTCTATCTCCCTCTGAGCTCTGGGTGACCAGGTACATTGTTAAGGAGCAATATCTTGAAAAAATATATTTTTTTGAGAAATAGGTCTCAATACTGGGCTTCAAATATTCATAAACCATGCTATAAACAGAGGTGCTGTCATTCAGGCTTTGCTGTTTATAGAACACAGGTGGAGTAGGTTTCTTAGGGGGCCTAGGATTTTCAGAATGGTAAATGAGCTGTGGCTTCAATATAAAATCACCAGCTGCACTAGTCCCTAACAAGAGAGTCAGCCTGTCCTTTGAAGCTTTGAAACCGGACATTGACTTCTCCTCTTTAGCTATGAGAGTCCTAGGTGGCATCTTCTTCTGGTTGAAGGCTGCTTCTTCTCCATGGAAAATCTGCAGTTTAGCATGGTCACCTTCATTAACCATCTTGGCTGGGTGTTCCGGATGACATGCTACCATTGCTCCACTAGCTGCTTCACCTCACACTTTGTGTGGTAGAGATGCTTCTTTTCTTAAACCTCACCAAACAACCTCTGTGAACTTCAAACTTCTCTTCAGCTTCCCCACCTCTCAGCCTTTGTAGAATTGAATGCAACTAGGTCTTCCTCTGGGTTAGGGTTTGGCTTAGGGAATACTGTGGCTGGTTTGATCTTTTATGCAGACCACTATTTTAGTGGTCTCTGTATCAGCAATAAGGTAGTTTTGCTTTCTTCCCATCCATGTGTTCGGTGGAGCAGCACTTCCAATTTCCTTCAAAACATTCCATTGAATTCACATCTTGGCTGTTTGGTGCAAGAGGGATGGTTTTCAGTCTGTCCTGGCTTTTGACATGCCTTCCCACTAAGATTCATCATTTCTAGCTTTTGATTTAAAGCTACATGCTATTCTTCCTTTCATTAGAACCCTTATAGTCCTTTGTAGAGTTACTAATGGGCCTAATTTCAAGCATCTCAGGGCAGGGGAGGGCCTGAGGACAGGGAGAGAGATGGAGTGACTGGTGGAGCAGTCAGAACACACAACATTTGTAGATTAAGTTTGCCCCCTTCTTTGCATGTGGCTCAGAGCACCCCCCACAATCACAATGATATACCAACGATCACTGATTATAGGTCATTGTAACAAATATAATAATGAAAAAGTTTGAAAGATCAAGAGAATTGACAGAATGTGACAAAGGCGTGAATAAGCCCGTGCTGTTAAAAAAATGATGACTACATACTTGCTGGGTAGAGAGTGGCCACACAGTTCATACAAAACGGGGCTAAGGAAGCGTGGTAAAGCAAAGCACAACCAAAGGAAGTATGCTTGTATGAGAAGCCGCCCAGCCCTCCCACTTTCAACCTCTGTCCTGTGGACTGGGCAAGTCACACCTACAGGGGCCACCTTTCAGTTCCCCTGTGCAGCAAATCCCTCTGGTCCTAGGACTTTCGAGTATTTTATTTCTTTGGCCTAGAAAGCTCATCCCCTCCCCACTTCTCAGCCAAATCCCACATGTTGGCTTAAGCTTTTGGATTTCAATGCATCTATTACCTCTTTAGAGAGGCCTTTCCAACTCTAAAATCAGGTCAAATTTCCCTGTTCTACACTCTAACAGCTCTATGTGCCTTTCCTTAAAACCAAACCAAACCAAACCAAACCAAAACAAAACAAAAAAACTCCATGTGCTTTTCCTTTAAAGTGTGGTAACCTTCCTTTCAGATTGATTAAAGCTTCATTTCCTATTAGACCATGGATTCCAAGAGGGCATGTTGGGCACCACCTCCCTTCAGAGTCCAGCGCTCTGCAGGCATTCCACAAATACTTGATGGGTGAGTGAACCAAGTCACTTATTAGGAATGTCTCCCGGCTAGTTACTTTACCTCTTTGGGGCCTGCATCCATCTCTGGAAAATGAGGGGGCTAGGTTTCATGGTTGCTAGGTTGCTACAAGCTGCCCACAGCATAGTGAGAATTCTTAGGGCGAGAAGCTCCAGAATTAGATAATTGAAAGTGGTGACAGTGAACTCCTCATTAGGAACGCAGGAAGCAAGGTTAGTGGGCAGTCCCTGCAGCATCATCTAGTAAATATTTCATGATAGATGCTCCAACATACCCTTCCCTTGAGCTGCACACACACTTGGAAAGCTAATGCCCAGCTCCTCCTTTCTGACTGCTGTCTTCCATGGGGCAAAGGAGTGATGGGAAAAAATGGGGAGGAGCAAAAGGACTGAAATATCAAATGCTAATAATGGAAAATCCAACGACCTTTGTTAATTCTCAGGTGGCTTCAATGAACCTGGGTTGAGCCCTTCAAAATTCACATTGGAGTTTGATCTCCATTGTGAACTATAGAGATGGTGGAACCTTGATCCAACTGTAATGTTTAGAGGTGGGTCCTTGGGGAGGTGATTAAAATTAGATGAGGTCTCTCCATGATTGAGAGCGGTGGCTTTATAAGAAGAGGGAGAGAGATCAGAAGAGACTCATACTCCCTGTCTCTGCCATATGATAGCCTGCATGCCTTCTGACCCTGCCAGTAAGAAGGCCATCACCAGAGGTGAACCCTCAACCTTAGACCTCCAGAACTGTAAGCCCAAATAAACATTTAAAAAAAACCACACCCATTCTGTAATATCATGTTACTAGCAAGAGAAAACAGAACAAGATAACCATTACTGAGCATCTGCTCTGAATTTTCATTGGGGATTCAGAGATTAATAAGATATAGTCTCTGTTTTTAAGGTGTGGGAGAGAGGGAAATAGATGATTAGAATATTTTCATTCATTCATTCATTCATTCATGTTTGTATTTGGACAGCTAATGTGAATAGAGTGTAGGGGGCGCACATATTTTGGATCTTAAATTGTAGCCTAGATGCAGTACTTAGCAGCCTTACATATTTTAAGCAAACTGAACCTGGAGAATATACTTTTTGGATATGTCACAAATTTTATGTCTTCCCTGAAGCCATCCTTAATCATCAAGTCGGAAACTTTTGTCAGAAATCTGGAGGCAGTGAAGGCAGTGGCTGGAGATTTAGAGTCAAATTTAGACACGGGCTAAGTGAACTCTGCCAAGTACTTCAGGTTTCTGAGCCTTAGATTCCTTTGTTTAAAATCAATGAGAAGGCTTGCCTATGTAGGCTGGTGGATGGGTTGTAAGCCAATCACTCTCTCTCTGAGCTCCTCCAATTTCTGTGTGCACAGCTCTAATTAACAGCCTGGCTGAGCTTACAGTGTTTTATGTACATTTCTTAGACTGAGATCTAGGCAGGGGCTGTGTTCTGGTCCTTCTGATCGACCTATGCATACCAGCACAGTGCCTGGCCCAGAGACGGCGCCCCTGAGCTCTTGCTGAATGAGTAAGTTCCATTCACTTCCACTCCTGAGCACATTAAGAAACAACTACTTCCTTTTTGTTGGGTCTGGGTCATGGTGGCAGTGCCACCATTGGAGAGGCCAAGGGTCCCAGTGTAGTCGGGATCAAGCATGTCTGGAAAGATGAGGGGTGGTGTCCAGGCTCCAGCAGTGGCTGGCATAGGAAGCTGGGGCGAGTCACTCATTGCCTTGAGCCTCAATTTTGCCCTTTATAAAATGAGGGAAAAGCTATACTTTTGCCACCGAGTTGTTTTGGCGTTTACAGGACTTACTAGACATGCTTCAAAGAGTGCTAAGCTCATAGTACATACCCACAAATGGAAACTCTTAGTAGGAGTACCAAGGGGATTGACCCTTTGGCCAAACGTCCAGGTGCGTATCTGAAAACATCTTGCTTAAGTAGGTTGACTCATCTTTAGGGAAAAAAATTCATTTTTCAGCCTCTTGCTAGGACAGGTCTCTCAATGAGATGACTCAAAAATTATTTAGACCCAGAGACTGAATCCAGACACTGCCACTCAAGGGCTGGAGAATTCCTTAACTTAGTGTCTGACCTCACAGCTGAGGTGAGCCTGGACCAAGCCACACACTGTCATGAGCCTGGCAAAGCTCAAAGCCAAGGGGCTACCTGGGGAGATGCTTCACCCCTACAGAGCAGATCCAACCCTAGAGCCCCTATCAGCGACTTGCCCAAGCCCCTTGCCCCTCTGTCTTGTGTATCATTTGGCACATGTTAAAAAGTCAAAACTATTATTTTTTTTCCAGAATTTCTGTGTGTACAAGTGCATTTGACTGTGTTTCCTACATACGTGTGTGTAAGCAGGACATCGCTGGATATTTATGGATGACTTCAAGAGACCTATATATTTGGTTCATAAGAGCTATAAAGAAATTTGGGGCGATATCCCCCTCTCTCAGTTGAAAGGCTTCATTAAGAAGAGCCTCTAGTTAGGACTTGGGACAGCTTTCAGATGGCACTGCTAGTGCAGGCGGCAGCCCCTCCCTCAATACGATGGATCTCCAACAGATCAGAAAGACTTCAGAGCATCTAATGCCACCAGCATTGAACAGAACTTGGCACCTTGTGGAAGAATGTTTTCTGGCTCCCCTTGTGGCATTTAACATAAAGTAGGGTTCCTGGATATTCCCAGATTTGGAGGAATACAATCCATTCCTGCATCTCTAAATTGTCTGTTGTTAATTCAAAAGTCAACTTCAGAAAGCCTGCGTATTCTCCTGTGTCTGGGGCAGAATGTGGTCAACAGAAATGGGGAATTTCTGTTCATCAGAAGTAGATTTCAAGATAGCAGGAGGAAGAGTCAGGGCTCCTGCGTCCAGCTGAGGTGCTGGCAGATAATGTGGCTACGTTCCTTGGCTTCTGGTCTCAGTTCCCGGGTTTCTAAACATACAGAGTGATTCCTCTCTCGGAAAATTAGGTCAGCCCAGACATGGCCAGAGCAGCGACCTCTGCCATGTTTCTCCACTTCTCTGAAGCCTCTATGGTTTCAGTATTCCCTACCCCTTTTCTGTTTCTTCTGGGTCTCAGGGGGTATCAAGCATACTCACAGCCCAGCTGGGCATTCTCAACTGGTAGTGGGGGATAGCTTGGTAGAAAGGAGAGGCACAGGTGGGGACAGGTGGCCTCAGGGACTCTGGGGAGCTGCCACCTCTAGACAACTACTCACTCAGCTGCAGAGAGCAGGAGGCCCCATCTCAGCTCATGGGAACACTGCACATCCTTATATTCAAATTCAGCAAACACAGCTGGCTCAGAGCAGCTTTTGTCTGTTACAGAAAACCCTTGAGTTTGTTTTTTGTTCACCTGTTTTCATCATGTACGGAACCCAAACTCTCTCTTCTCTCTGGCCACGCCAAAACTCTTTTGATCTTCACCTGCACCATTCCTTTGCTCTGGACCTTGTGCCATCCTGTTCTTTCCACTTGAACAACTCTTTTCTTTGTGCACTTGGCTAACTTGCTCCCGTGAGCTGGACGCAGAGACAGACACCCCTTTCTCCAGGAAGCCCCGCCCTCCATGGTTCCCAGCCTGGGTATCCCTCCCGTGAGCTCCTGCATGCAGCTGTGCATGCCTCCATCACATCACACAGCATGTTGGCTAGTAAAGGAAAGTGCATTCTCTTCCCTCCTTAGCTCACCAGAGCTCCATGCAAATGGGGACTGTGTCATTGGTCTCCGTCACATCATCTCTGGTGCCTTGCACACCAGCAGGCGCACAGCAGGGCTCTGAGTGTCCTATTGAATGGTACTGAACCCTATCATCTACTTCAGGGTGGGAGGAAAAAGCAACCATGTAGACTTATATTGTAGATCAGACAAAATTAAGGTTAGAAGACAGGGCAAGCTAGCAGCATTTACGCAAACAACAACGGAAAAATCACTCGTTCATTCCTACACAAGAGAGATGGGCTGGGTTGGGCTGGGAGGGTTTTCTAAGAAAGCAGGCAAAAGGCAGAGAGAGGAGGACAGCAAGACAGTGAGATGGAGGTGGCACTGCTGGGGACCTCAGAACCCTTCTAGCCCCTCTGCCAACACTAGCTAGCCTCCTCCTTCTGGGGCTTGTCTTCACCTAGACCCACATCTGCTCCTCAAGAAAACAGGACAGCATTCTGGGCTGGGCTCTGTTCCTGGCTGATGGAATTGGCTGAGACGAGGTTCCCAGAGGACTCCACTTACTTGCCAGGTGACTTGTTTTATTATTAAATCATTAATGAGCGACATGCCACCCAGAGGTGTCCAAGTTCACTCACACAGAGGTATGGTATTTTCCAGGCCTCCCTTTAGGACCTTATAAATCATTTTGGAGGTTTTTACCTTTATTTCATTAATTTTGAAGATAACTTGTGTGTGTGTGGGTCCCTTCTGTGGCCTTTAAATGGTCCTTGGAGAAGCCACCTGGGCAAATTGTTCCTCTTCCCCTTGTTCCAAGCTTTTAGCAAAGAACCCCCTCCTCCCTCGCCCCTTTTCTCAGCTCACCCCCAGGCCACAGGCTGTGGCTGGGCCTTAGTTTGCCCTGGCCTCCTGGGAAGCACACACGCCAAGGGCTTCGGAGGCATGTCCCATTATCTGGATGACACGGCCATTAGTAACCATGGCAACCTCCCTTCCCTGGCTTTTGTGGCTCCATGAGTCTAAATTTACACAGGTCTCTTCCAGATTTGAAGGGGTTATGGGGACCCAAGCAGAGTGGCACCTTCCTTGTGCCACAACAAGGCAAATGTGAAGCACTTCAAAGCCTTTCAGGTGAAAAGAAACAACCTCAAACCTCGGATTCAGCAACCTTGAATACTCGCTCTCAGTCAATTCCAAAAAGAAAAGAAAAAGACACATCCTTTTCCTGCTTATTTTTTACAGCAGTGAACACAAACCATCCAAAAGATCTGTTGATCAGATGGCTGTGATAGGATTCCAGCATGGACAGGCTGGAAGCCTGGTGCCTAAACAGGCCCAGGGAGCAGGGCCGTGGCCCTCGTGTACCCTTGCAAATAAGGACACAGGGTTATCAGCCCCTTATTTTTCTTCAAGAACCTTGAAAAAGAACTCATCTACCACAGACAAAAAAAGGGATAAACGTATTAGATGATCCATATGTGAATTAGCTCCACTGAACCATTCCACTACCTATACATATTTCAAAAAATTATGTTGTACATGGTAAATGTACACGACAAATACAGGCTGAGCATTCCTAATCTGAAAATCCCCAAATTCCAAATGCTCCAAAATCCAAAAACAGTTTTGAGCACCAACATGATGGAAAAACTCCACATGCAGAAAATCCCAGTTGGAAAATCCCACACCATGAAACTTTGTTTCATGCACAAAATTATTAAAAACATTGCATAGAACTCCAGGCGTTGTGTATAGGTACAGGCGAAATGTAAATGAACTTTGTGTTTAGGGTTGAGGCCCAGCCCTAAGTTGCCTCAGTATATACATGCAAATTCCCCAACTCCTGGCCCCAAATGTTTCACATAAGGGATATTCAACTTGTGTATAGGATATAACTGATAGATACTGATGATCAGCATCAATATATAGGGATGTTTTGTCGATTAAAAAAAAAGAGAACCCACCATCTGGGTCAACAGCTCTGGACCCACCATCCATATTAACCCTGCCAATGAGAGAGGAAGCCAGGATTCTCCTGTTGCCTGGGTGAGCAGGTGGCATTACCTGTCTAGGCCTGGCCAGCCTCGGCAGGGGCGCTGTCAGAGTCGGACTCGGCCATCTCTGTGGTGCCTTCTGCTGCGGTCTGACTCCAGCTGTCCGATCTGTCTGAGGTGGCATCTTCCTCTCCGACTGTCACCTCCACATACTCCACAACGCCTGACTCCTCATTCTCGTCACTGCCCTGGCCATCTCGGCTGCTGCCCTCCGACCTGTCCGAGGTGGCCTCCGTGGGCTTGGCTGGTAGACAGTCTTTTGCTTGCTCGTTGCCCACTTTCGCTCTGGGGACCAACTTCTCCAAGTCCTCTTCGCAGAGTGTTTTGGGGTCCTTGTGACATTGCTGTGCCACCTCGCTTCCATTCTTGGGGCTCTCGGTGGCTGGTTTTGCTGCTTTCCTTGCTGCGGCATCATAGCCATGGTCATCTGAAATGGGCTGCTGCTGGTACTGCTCCATCCACTTCAAGGTTCCAGTTTTTAGCAAGCATCTGTTCTCCTTGAACCAACGCACGATCTCAGTTCGGACCAGGCCGGTCTTGGCAGCTAACTGGTCGTACTCCTGGGGGGTGGGCCACAGGGTTCTTGCGAACGTGCTCCTCAGGAGATGAACCTGTTCTTGATTCTGTGGAATTGCTGGTGAAGGGCTGGGTAGAGAACTGGCTAACTGTGCACCGGCAAGCTGATCAAGTCGAGACAGAGCACCATTGGGGGCCACCATATCTGGGCCTTTTTTGCCAGACCCCATGGAATCCAAGACAGCCTGTTCCATGCTGTCTCGAAGCTTCCGCCTCTCTGAGAACCAGGAATCGATCTCTCTCCTGCTTAGCTTGGTCTCCACCCTTAGCCGATCCAGTTCTGCTTGGGTAGGAAAAGAGCTTTTCAAAAAGCTATCTTCCAGCATTTTAACTTGACCTTGTGTTTTCTCTTTGAACTTCTGGGGGGCAAAGTCTGGGTATGCGTGGTATGTGCGACCGTGTCGGGAGGCCGCAATGGCCAGCTGGTCTTTGGCAAGGGATTCGCTGGTGATGTGTACGATGCCTCTCTGGCACCGATACCGGTGGTCACTGAACCACTTCTTGATCTCGCTCCTGGCAAGGCCAGTGACCTCGATAAGCCGGTAGACCTCAGCATCGTCAGGGAACTGGCTCTGGAGGAAGCTTGCCTTGAGGTGTGCTATCTGCAGCTTGGTCTTCTTGCGGTCGCTGGCTGGGGTGGGTGGGGGGTTGGCCACCTTGGGTGGAGGCTCTGGCACCTGGGTGACATGTGGACGCTTGGGCTCAGGGGCAGCTTGGGAAGTCACCAAAGGTCTCTTCTGGCCATGGTTGGCCACTCCAGCCACAGCCAGTGTGATGGGGGAGCAAGAGACAGTTGTTGACCCACTGGTCACCTGAGTCAGCACCAGGCTGGTCTGGCCAAGGATCTGGCATGGCAGAGCTGTCTGGAGGATGGGCTGTGACATCTTTGTGGGGGCCAGTTGGGCAGGCAGCACAGTGATTGTCGGCGGTACTGACTGGATGGTGCCATTAAACATCTTCTTCCGGGCCTCCTCCACCTCCTCGGGGGACCAGCTGATCCCATGTTTTAAGCGCTGTGTGGCAAACCAGATTCGGATGTGCTCCTCTGGGTGTTTGGAGGCAGCTGTCAGCCAGGACAACTCAGCCTGTGTTGGGTAAGGGAACTTATTGAAGGAGTTGATCATGGTGGCATTTGTGTCCAGGGCAGAGTTGTATTTGGTAGTGTTCAGTGGGACAGGAACCTTGGGGACAAGGTTGATATTTGGTGGCAGCTGTACAGAAGGCATGACGTGTCCTAAGGTGTCTTGGAGGAGCTCTACACTTCCCAGTCTCGAGAGGATCTCAGCAGTGTCTGTCACCAGTCGGGCAGTCCCTTCCGCATGGTGCTCGTGAGTGGCTTCCTCTGGCTTCTTGGGTGCCTTCTTGGCATCTGCTTTCGGTTTTCCGGTCTTCATGATGGGGGTTTTACTCACTGAGATCCCGGGATCATTGTCGCCACCTCCAGGGCCGGTGGTGGTGATGGACGCCACATGGTTGGTGGCTTCGATGGACTGCTCCAAGATGGTTTGACTGTTGCGCTTGATCAACTTCAGCTTGAAGTTGGTTTCCCCAGGATGGAGCTTGGAGTTGTGGTCAGACAAGGAGTCGTACTTTTTGGTTGTAAAGTTACATTCGGCACACACGTAGAGGGGGTTGAGGATCACGTTGGGGTGCTGCATGTCCACGTGCTCCGTGAACTCGTTCAGGTTTTGGGTGGAGTAGGGGCAGTATTTGCACTCATAACCACCTTGGAGTTTTTTGGACTGGCTTTCCCCCATCGATTTTACCTCGATCACTTCATTTTCTTTGGAAGTGTTTTCAGGCTCTGCTGCCCAGCTGTCCTTGGCCGTGTCGGGCTGTGGCACACTCATTCCTTTCTCTTTGGCCCGGTCTGCCTCCTCGGGCATGTCTTGTTCCACCACTTGTGATGTCCGAACCATGCATGGGGTTGTGGATTTTCTTTTGCTTGCCATGCTGTCTGCGCACAATGGCTAATTTTTGGAGGAGGGTGGGAGGAAGAGGGCAGTGAAATTCTTGGAATAAATCAGAGAAAAGGCTTTTGGCTTTATTCTCCCTCAAATGGCTTTGGCTTCCTTGAATGCTGTAGTCTCCCTTTGGAGTCTTCAGAATGATTTCAGCACAGAAGGGTGTGACTGCACCAATTGCTGCACACACCAGGTAGCGTCATAGCTGTGGGGCAAGAACAAAGAGTCAGTGTCTCTTCCCAATGCAAAAGAAACTAGCATTTCTTTTGGAGTTGTTCCCTTGACCCACCCCAACTGGTGGCCAAATCAAACATGCGTGTAAGCCCAGATGGCACGAAGGCAGGCGCTAATCAACATGAAAGGTCATATTCTCCTCTTCCTTTCTCGGGAAGGAAGTAGAAACTGGCCCACAAACAGGAAGGGGGTCACCACTTCATGTTTAGAGACAAACAGATACAGAAAAGGAACTGGGTACTGAGATCTGAAGCAGGGAAGGGGTGCTGGAGGGAAAGCTGCAGGTGACACTGTGCTGCGGGGCTGGCGAGCTGCTTTTTCTGGTCCCGCAGAAGATGCTGACGTGGGACCAGCAAGTGGGTTTCCATGGGTGTTAGGAAATGGATAGGAACACATTGCTTCTTATTATAAAAGCAAAATCAGGATGGAAAATCCAGAAAGTGCAGAAAAGTATACAGGAGAATAAAAACAAGCATTCCAAATATCATAGCTTCTTCATTTCACTTGAACAGGGCCCTGCTTCTGTAAATACTGAACAAGGAGATGAGTTGAAAATGTGGCATGTGGCTGTGTTTAGGGGATACCACCATGCATGAAGCATTCAGCCATTCAACTTCTGTTGGATAGTTATTTCCAATTTTTGGCTTTGATCAACAAAACTGCAGTGAATATGATTCCTATTTCTCATAGCTGCATTTGGACAAAGGCCTAGAAATGGTTCTTGTGACCTATATGGACAATTTAAAAAAGATACACACACACACATACACACATATTTCTTGTCAATAGATCTTTTAAAAATCTTATTTATTTATTTAGATGTGGTGCTGAGGATTGAACCCAGGGCCTCACATATGCCAGGCAAGTGCTCTACCACTGAGCCACAACTCCAGCCCCCAATATGGCCACATTTTTGCCTCATTTGGTCTTTCCTCTGGCAACATTTGAGAGGGAGACTTCCTAGCCATGTGACATAAAACAGAACCATTAAAAAGCCCTGCCAACTAGATGGGGTGGCTCTCTTTCAATATGTGTTTATGCTTTTCTTTCTTTCTTTCTTTTTTTTTTTTTTAATAATTTTTTAGCTGTAGATGGACACAATATCTCTATTTTATTTATTTGTTTTTATGTGGTGCTGAGAGTCGAACCCGGTGCCTCACGCATGTGAGGCAAGCGCTCTACCACTGAGCCACAACCCCAGCCCCTATGCTTTTCTTGATAGCTAGTAAAGTTGAATTATTTTCAAAGATTTTCTTGCCATTTATATGTATTCTTTTATAAATCGTTCATGCCATTTTAATATTGTGGTGTTGAGTGCTTTATTACTAATTTGTGAGAATTCTTTCTATAGAAGGAATATTAATTATCTGTTGCAAGTTCTTTTTATCAGCCTATTGTTTACCTTTTAGTTCTCCATTGGGTGTTTTTATATATTTAACATGCAGAAATTTTAATTTTTGCATAGTAAATTTATCCTTTTTTTCTCTTGTGGCTTCATTGTGATTTTAATATTTAGAAATTGATTCCCTCTCTTCACAGCTGAAACATGTGAATTCATGTTTTTTAAGAGTGTTTAAGTTTCATTTTTTACACTGAATTCATCTGGTATCAAATTTATCTTGGGTTACGTGGTAAGGCACAATGCTAACCATTCTTCTGCAGTGTTCCCTATTATCTAGTAGCATGCATTGTGCTTCTAAACTTGCTATAGAGTCTTGTATTTATGCTCTGCTTTCAAAAATTTTCTGTGTATTTCGAGTACATTTTGATATCTGGTAGAGTGAGTTTCTCCTATATGCTCTTCTTTTGAAAAACACTTCTCAGTTATTTAGAATATCTGTTTTAATAAATCAAGAATCAATTGCAAAACAAAATCCTATTAAAATTCAAATTTTGATTAGACTTGCATTAAACAAAGATTACTTTGGGAATACAGACACAATTTGCTTGTTAGGAAGTGGGCCATGTTCATAGAACTCAGACTGGGGAATGTCTGGGCTGGGCTACCCTCACGCAGGAGTGGAGGTGTGTGTGGGGGCCTTTCATCTTGTGGCTAAAGAAGGTGGAAAACAGGGATACCTGACATCCTGGAGGAAAAGGGAATGGAGGAGATGAGCCATCATCCCTCACCCCGCCCACTGGCCTGGTCTGAGTCCCGCTAAAGAGAGGGCTTAAGGGCAGAGCCAAGAACTTGCCTCCAGGAGCTGTTAGGCTGCCAGGCACAGTGGCGCACACCTGTAATCCCAGCGGCTAGGGAGTTTGAGGATGGTGAGTTCAAAGCCAGCCTCAGCAACTTATTGAGGCCCTAAGCAACTCACTGAGATCTTGTCTCTAAATAAAACACAAAAACAGCCCGGTATGTGGCTCAGTGATTAAGTGCCCCTGGGTTTAATTCCTATTACTAAAAAAAAAAAAAAAAAAAAGAAGCTGCTAGGCCCACACTCACCTGCTTAGGGGCTCAGGTGACAAACTTGAGCAGGACTTGGGAGAGGGGTGTTCCCCCTTGCCAGCACAGAACCTGGCCCTCCAACACGGGAGCACTGGTGTTCCAGGCTGGCAATTCCCTCAGCAGTGTGGGGTGAGGGTCTCTCAGGGGTGAGGAGAGGACATGGGAAAAGCAGAGGGTGACAGTGGCCTGCAATTTCAATTCAACTGCAATTTCAATTTCAATTCAATTTCACTGCAACTCATGTCTCCAGTCTTCATCTCCACAGGAGCTTCCCTCTCAAACCTGCTCTGGCCCTCGAGAGTTCATCTCCACCAACAGTCCTGCCATACCTCACGTGGACCCACGGTCTCTCTGCCTCCCCCCAACAATGACTCCGTTGGCATCCTGTCCACTCTGGCTTCAAAGCAGACCTGGTGTTGACCCTGCTCACCATTTCCACCCCTCTCTCCTTGTCTACACCACCATGTCTCCAGCCTGAGTTCCTATGACAGCCTCCTGTGGTCTCCTATTTCTTCTCTCAGGAGCAATGCAGGGATATTTCAAGATCAGAGTCGGTACACGTCTTCCTTTCTGCATGGAGTTGTCTCTTCCTCCCCATCAGAGTGAACTCCTTTCCTTAGCAACAGCCTGCAAGCCAGGCATTTCTGGCCCATGCTGCCCTCTGCCTCTTGCTAACATGATCGGTCCAGCTCATCCCTGGCCTCTGTTCCACCTGCTCATCTCAGGGATCCTGTGTTCCACCTCATCCTGCCTTTCCTGACCACCACCACTGCATAAATGGTGCCTCTCCTGGTCCTTATTTCCTCACTTCGCTTTGCTTTCTTTAGAGTGTAGTTCAACGGTGACATTTTGTTTATCTGTTTTGTGGTGACGAGGGACCTGGGCAGAGGAGAGGCAAGAAGTTTCCTTTATTCAGGACCATGGTCTGCGTTGTGCTTTTCTATCTGGGAGTCTCACCCCTAGGAGAGCCAGGAGAGTGACCAGCATGTGATCTGGAAAGGAACCAAAGCACCACAGACACTCTTGCCTCCTTTGTATGTGTTTGACATTGACTCAGTTTCCCTTTTATCCACCATTGTATTTGCTGTGCACCTCAAAGAAACCCCAATCATGAATGAGAAATGACAAAACCTTGTTAGAGACTGATCTGCGAGTCTGGAGCAGAGCCTGTCCTCTGCGTCTGTAGTTTCGGGTGAGATGCTGCTGCTGTTGGGGCCGGCCACGCTCTGAGTAGCACAGCTCTCTAAGGCTCTCAAGGAGGTCCCCTCCCGCTGCATCTCCTCCCCACCCTCATGGCCAGAGACAGAGTGGCAATTTCCTGACCTTTCTCTACAAATGGCCTGCAGCCCCCTGGGGAAGGAAACATGGGTCAAACTGCCAGACTAGCTCCGGGTAAGTCTTCTCAAGGTGGGTGACACATGCCTGGAGGTCCGTGTGAGGGAAATGGCTGGGTTCTTGACCTCCTCTCCTGCTGAAGAGTATAGTGCAGCTGGGGTCTCCAGCCCTGGAGGGAGGGGGAGCAGAGGTGGTGGGGAGCTGTGGCCTGGGGTGCCGGTGCTCAGGAGCGCCCAGCTCCCTGTGGATGGCCTCGAGAATTCCACCGTGGGCTTTGACAGCATACCACTTCTCATTTCAGAGCTTTTCACGGGGCTGTCAGAGGAAATAACAGGGCTGTCTTCAACCTTTCAAAGGAAGCTTCTTGTGAAGACATCAAAGCCAGAAAGGATGCTTTTAGCTTTGCGAGGTCTTCCGACAGGGCTGCTAACAGATTCCGCCTCAGTTCATCCACATGGATCTTTCTTTAGGAAGGGTTGTTTCTTTATTACCCCTCTCTGGAAGGAATATTGATGGGCAGATATGTTGGGGGATGTGGTGGTTGGGGTGGGAGGAATTTGGTGCTAGGAAGTGGGGGCCTGGCGTTTTGCTCCTAGCTCCAGATTCCTGGCTCGTCTCTTTTCTCTCTGTCCTTGCTATAATTTTTTTTCATCTGCTCAAGGGAGTTTGGAAGGTGACCTGGAGTTCATTCTCAAGTTTTCTGATTTCTCCCCATCCTCCCTTAAATCTAAATTTGAATTTTGAGGGTGGGTCCATGACATGGCTCCCAAACCATCACATGTCACCTGAGGCATTTTACAAAACTATCAGTCTTCGAGTCCCAGTCCAGACTCATTAAACCCAAACATCCAGGCACAGGCCCCAGAATCCTGTACTTGCGGCCAGCAGCCACTGTGACTCTGCTGGGCAGCCAGGTTGGTAGACTGGGCAATGAGATATCAGTTGGCCTCTTCCACTTGAGAGCTGGTTGGTCAAAAGTCAACTCTGTCCCCTGAGATGTAGAGATGTTGCCAGTGGCATTCTGGATGCAGCCGACCAGCTCCCTGTGGAGTCACTAGAGTGGAGTGCTGTACTCCCAAGGGGAATGGCGGATGATTCAGAGGACGATGTGGAAATGGGAGGTGGGGGGATGACAATGATCTCCAAAAAGAATAGAATGCAGAATGTGGGAATTCAATAACAAGATCAAACAACTTTACTACAATAGGATCCATTGCAGAGGGGCTGGTGGTTTGGTACAGATGAGCTTTAAGAAGCTGTTTCCTTTTATGTGTGTTTATGTTTTATTTTTTATATTGTTTAGTTGCTCAAACAACACATTTTTAAAAAGAAAAGGGGTTTGCTGAGCTGGTCAAGCATAGGCAGGATAAGTAAGGAAGATGTTTCCATGTGAAATCATTGCTCTTCTTGCAGCACCAACTGATGGCTACGATCTCCATTTTACAGACAAGGAAACTGAGGCTCTGAGAGGCTCAGCGTCTTGCACAGGACAGGGAGTCTAGGCTCTACAGCTTCTGCTTGTTACAGTTGTCTGCTGGTGACAATTCCACTTCCTGATACTGGGTCTATAAGTTAGATGTCTCACAAATTGTGAGTGGCCTTCTCCCACTGGGCGTGTTCAAAGGAGTCAGACTTCACTGAATTGCAATGCCATTCAACTTGATGCTCTGAATTGCTCCCTGGTTAGGCAGCAAAGAGCTCCCATGGTCCCTCCTTGTTGAAAAAACTTTGTGAGTGGCATTGGATGAAATGAAGTTTGTGGCTGCTTCTTGCCTGTTAGCATCACCATGGATATGAGGACACAGGGCTCTGAGCTCTCTGAGAGAGCAGAGAAAGCCAGCTAGGCCTCAGAAGGCAAATCTGTCCCGGATGTAAGCCCAGAGTTGCTCCTTTACTCAGAAACACTGGGTCCCAAGGCGCAGAGCCTTGCAGCTCTTCAACAGGTAAGCACCTGGCCTGTGGGAGCCTTGCTCACCTTCAGTGCTCACCTGGTTAGCAGAAGGTGGGGCAGACTGGGGCCAGCCTCTGCAGTTTGAATCCTGGCTCTGTCGTTACTAGCAGAGGAATCCATCCTTCTCTGGCCACAGTCAGGCTGCCGACTTCACAGCCCCCAAATTCACACACCACCTGGAGCACACCAGATGCAGCACGCTAACCCACCATGGCCAGCCTTGGTTCCTGCAGCTATAAAATGGGTGCATCTTCACCCACAGGGCTGAAGAGAACCTCGAGTCCCTAAAAGGTGACTTGGACAAGTAATCTAGCATTGGTGGAGAAGGGCTTGGCCAGTGTGTTCAGATGGACTGTTCCACTGTTGTCCCCGTCATCCTGGCTGCCAACCCTGTAGAGGGGCTGTGCGCTTACATGAGCTCACCTCCCTGAGCTGTGCTGCTTGGAGCTCTTTTTGTTCATCTCTTATTCTTGCCCATTGTTCTGTGGAAACTGTTCCAATATTTCAAATGCTCACAACTTTTTCTGTTTCACTAGAAGGTGTGCCTTGAATCTTCCTGGGAAAATCAAAGTCACCTGATCAAGTTCACGAGATCAATAGCACCTTTTCCTCATCTCCCCACATCTCTTCTCTCCAGCTGGGCAAAAAGAGGTAGTGGGTCTCACCATTAGAAGGCTAATCCCCTACTAGCCTCCTGCCTCTCTCTGCTATTCTCTTCCTTCATGGGGTCCACCTTCCCTCTGGGGACAACATTTTGCCATTCCCCTAAAAAAGCAAACAAAGCAAGCAAACAGGGAGAGTGAGATGGAATTTCCCACAACGGCATTATTTCATCACTGCCTGCAAATCATTATTCCAACTCTTGCTTTCTATGTCTTCTGAGTGACAGAGTCATCATGCCTTTGGGCTCTGGTGCCACCACTCATGGTCATGTTACCCTGGAAAAGTTGTATCAATTTTTTGAAGCCTTGGCCTTTCCATTTCCAATTTGGGAGGAAAAGAGCACCTACATCAAGGGGTTGCTGAGAGTCTCCAGCGAGCTAATTTGCATAAAATATTTGGCCTCTGCCTGATCTGTGATGAGTGCTGAGCTTTCAGCACAGGGTACCTGATGATTTTACCATCAGATTTCTTAAAGGAAGTTTGCAGTGGACACTGCTTGCTGCTTCTCTTCCTGCACAGTTTAGCCATTACCTCTGTGGATTCCACTCTCCCTGCTCTGTTGATCTTTTTCTTTTAAACTGTGGAAAATATCCCACATTACTGATTCTGGAGCAAACTGCCATCCTTGAAATTCATCTCCTTGGCTCCTCTGGGCTGGGCTCCTGGTCCTCTTGGCCACTCCTTCTTGCTTTCCTTCTTTCCATTTTCTGCTCTTCACAGGTGTATCTCCAGGCCCTTGACTTCTTCTCATCCTTCTCTCCATCTTCCTTGGGGAACTCATTGTCTGAAAGCTGGCAGACCCATGCAGATACCTGCCAAGCCAACCTTCCTGGCCCCATCCATCTCCCCAGAGCCCTAGGCTTTCCTTCCCAGATGCCAGCTGCCAGCAAGAAGGCAGGATGGACCAGAAGGATTTGTAACTATGCAAAGGCTAGGGTGGCCACTTCCCATTGAGAGCTCATTTTTAAACAAGGCCAAACGTCACAAAAATCAAGGAACATAATATGGATGATCCATTCCCACTCCATTGGAGAACAGATTCTGCTTTCCTAGGTGTCCCTGACGGAGAAATTGGCGGAGGCTTGGCTGGATGGCCTGTAGTGTCCACCAAGGGCATACTCTGTATCCATGGCCACTGCTAGGGTCTTGTGTACCTTACTTAAATTTGACACACCTAGAACCAAGTTTGTCTCTTGTCTCCCAGACCTGGACTTTCTATAATGGTCCTTATGCTAATAAAAGTAAAGAATCTATTATTGTTCAGGCTGGGATCCTGGATTCTTCCTGCTCCTCCACTTTCCCCAACACCATATTTTATCTGTACCAGGCCCTCCTGATGCTGCTCTATATGCCTCCTAATTCTTTATTCCTCTGCTCCAGGCTGGGTCTGCCTGGTGGTTTCCCTCTCTACCTCTTGGTCTGGCCTGTTAGAAGCAAGCACTGTCTTCCCAGTATCCTTTTCCTTCCTCTGGCAATGGCTGTGAAGTTTTTCTAGAGAAAATGCCCACCCACTCCGGGCACATGTGGAACCCCAGCAGTGCGCATGTGACTGGGTTCTGATCAGTAAGAACATCGTGTCCTCCAGGAACCACGAGCGATTAAGGAATGGGCCCCCATCCAAGCAGAGTAGTTGGAATCAGTGCAATTTCGTTCTGGGGCTTTCATTGGAACCACTGGAAATAAAAATATGCTCCTTGTCTGGAGGTGTTGAAGGGATCAGATGTAAGCCCAGAAGTGCTACTGGTTATCTCGCCACCGTGAGGGAAGACGTGCCTGAGAGCCACCTGGAAAGAGGCAGAGAAGAGGCCCTGGTAACATCCCATGGTGTCTGAACCCAGTAGACTCCTGGGCTTTTCCATTTGCCACTCTGTGTAAACCAGTTTGACGGGGCTTTCGGTCTATTGTAACTGAAAACATCCCAACAGACCCAGTTTCAGGCCAACTTCTCCAGTGCTGCCCTTTCTTCAAAAACAGCCCTTCTCAGCCTTTTCCTGCCACGACAGCCTGCTGGGTGCCATGCCCACTTGCAACTCTCTCTCAGGGTCCCCTGCCATCCTAGTTGTGCGGGCTACAATTCCACACCCTTCCCTCTCCCTTAAAAAAGAATCTTGGAACATGAGTGGGAGTGACATTTTTATAGATAACCTTGTGTACTTGCTAATTGAGAGAAACAAGCCACTGACAGACTTCAAAACTTTATTTTTAGCAGCAGATTTCTTGCTGCCACATACCTCACAATGGACGCCATAACTGAACGCCCTGTTCCTACATAGGAATCCGATTGCATCATCGCTGTCTTCAGAACCTCTCTAGGGGTCCTGGGAGCAAACGGAGAGAGACACTTCTACCACCCAACTTTACCACAGCACCCTGTGCCCTTCCTCAAACATCCCCATATTTGTAAAGTGTTATATAGTGAAAAACTATTGTTTTTTTTTTCCCCAGAAACAAATGTGAACCTTGGAAAGGAGAACAGTTTGTTCGTTCATTCATTCATTCCCTCACTCATGTGTTCCTTCTTGAGTGCCTGCTCTGTGTCAGGCTCTGCTTTGGATAGTCAAGGAACAGGCTGTGAGATTCCTGCCTCCCAGAAACCTGCTGTCAAGAAGAGGGAGACCGAGAGAAAACAGGAAACAAAAAACCTATAGGTAGCAGGAATTGCTATGCAGGTTTTTTTTTTTTTTTTAATTTCATTTTAAAAAGGACATGCTGATGACAAGAGACCTACTGTCAGTGAGATAACAGGGACAGCCTCCTGAAGGAGGCAGGCCTGGGTTGACATCCACATGTCCATAAAGGGAAGCCTTGGCAGCCAACGACTCTCAGTGAAAACAGAAGAGGAAGCTCACTGACCACTTGGGACATTCCACAGTCACTGCAGAATAATGTTCAGTTATTACATTATATATTATTATATCCAAATATTATAATATTATTATAATACTAATATTCTGTAAGTATTTAAAAAATCCTATTCTCCCCAAAGATACTCTCTTGAAAGGTCTTAAAAAGCTTCATGGATAAGTACAAATTTTCATTTTCTAACAGGAAAACAAAACTCTTTGATGTTTTTATAATGGAAAAATTTTTCCTTTTCCCTACTAGAACAACCCAGGAACAGACGAATTGAGATGAGTCTTAAGCCCTATGACTTTGAAAGTCATCTGTAAGTCAAAGAGCAAATATTAGGAGAAATTTGGGTCCCAGAGGATAGTTTTTAAAAAGTGGGTAAGAAGCAGAAGTATGGCATACATTTTTTTGAAGTAGTCAAAATGAAGCACTGTCTTTACAGATTATACATCAGGACATTGCACCCTAACTCCAACTCCTTGATGCAAGAAGTGATGAAGAAAAAAGCCAGAATCAGCTAGGGCCAGGGGGTCTGGAGTGGGACCAGTGAGGTCCATTAGTTAAGGGCAGTCATGAGATTTGTTAAGAAACAGAATGTAAGTATGATATGAGGACCCCAAATTTCGTTTTCACAATTGTTATAAGATTTTAATGGGCTATCTGCCTGGGGCAGGTGGGTGACATTTCTCTCAGAGGGATCGAGTGATGGATTCTGCAAGGTGACTGCATGTCCTGATGTCATGGTGGATTGGGATATTTTGAGCTGCCCGTTAAGTCGGGTGGGTGAGTCCACAGCTTTGCAATCAGGACAGAGCTAGGTTTAAATTGAGGCTCCATCCAACCCTTTTAATTGGCAAGACACTTCACCTCTCCTAGTCTTGGTTTCTTTATGTATGAATCTGGGGCTAATGCCCACCTCTTAAGATAGTCAGTATTAAATGGAATAAATAAATAAAATAAAGTAACTTTCAGATTAAAAAAATGGCATAGTGCATGTAGACACCCCATTTTAACTTTACCTACTTGCAAATGCTCAAGAAATGGTAACAAAGTGGACCAAGGGAAAGCAACTCCAGGATGCACCAGGACCAAGCAGAAAGTGACAGCTGATCACAATGGCTCACAACTACATTCAAAACAGTCTTCATGTGAGTATCTGCCTGGGTTTCAAATAACAGATCTGTGACATGTAGCACTGGGATTTTCCCTCTTTTTCTGAGCAATAATCTTGGGGGAAAAAAAGAAGCAACAAGATTAAAGATGAAGACATATTTTGAAACAACTGATCCCTGATGCTCTCATCTCTTCCAAGGCAAAGCATTTGTTCTCCCCGTAGGAAGAAATCACAGCCGCCGCCACCTTGTACAAGCATAGCCACCCATATACCCACACACAGAAAGCCAGGGCTGAAGAAGACTGATGTGTTTCTAAAGTGGAAAAAAAAAATCTTGCTGAGACAGAAACAAGAGGGAATCAATTCCGGTTTTATGTGTCACATACATAAATAAATAAGGCGCTATCAAATGTTTAAGATGGGCCTACTCTGATTTACAATCCATCAAGTTCTGCTATCAAAACATTTAGCGAGGCTGTGAGACTACAGGGATTTGTTATATTGACAATTCCTGTTGTAACCTTTTCATTTCTCTCCTTGTGGGGATCCGTGCACACTCCATCTTCCTGGAGCTGGGAGGGGGAGGGAGATTTCTCTGTTCCCCAAGCACGGATCAGGGCGAGACAGGGCTTTCAGCCACTGTTAGATTCCATCTGTGGGATCTCTTTCTCCCTCCCACACCCAGCCCTCAGCCCCAGCCCCTCCTCTGCATCCCCAAACCCACAGTTTTCTCCTGATCCCTTTCACCTCTACCTCGAAGAGCCTTCCCTTTATCTCAAAGCCCTAGATAAAGGCTGAGAGTTTACCCTCCTTCTCTGCTAGAAGGTCTTCCACAGAGTCATTCATCCAAGCCAGTGAAACCCTAACAAAACCCACCCAGGTTCAAACCACACCCAAAGGCTATGTTTCTGCATTTTTTTGTTCAGGACCCAGGGTGTGGAAGGCTGAAATATGGCCTGAAGGTTCTAATCTTTATAAGATACCCAGGTTCTAATCTTTATAACCTGGGAATGTCACCTGGCATGGCCAAGGGGACTCTGACAATGTTAAGGTTCTTGAGATAGAGAGACCATCCTGGACCATCCAGGACACAAGTGTCTTTCTGAGAGTGAGGCAGAAGGAGCTGTAACTACAAAGGAGGGAAGTAGGTATAATGCTGGGAGCAGATGTGGCCTGTGGCCCTGTGAAGACAGAAAGGTAGCACAGGCCAAGGAACGCAGATGGCCACTGGCAGCTGACATGAGGAAAAGAATCCTCCCCTAGATGTCCAGAGGAAACCAGCTCTGCTGACACCTTGACTTTAGTCCAGGGAAAGCTGACCTTTACTGACCCCCAGAACTGTAAGAGAATAAATGAGTGGTTTTGTGAGCCACTAAACTTGTGGTGATTTGTTTTGGCAGCCACAGAACTACAAACACAGTGGGGATGCTGAGCCTGGTTGACAGCCTGTGAGTTTCCTGGGGCTCTGCCCCAACTTGGGAAGCTCCTCCCTGCTTCTAGGCAGAGGCCCCTCCCACCAGCCCTGGTGATGCTGAACTCCTGCATTATAAGACTGCAAAGAGCTAGAACTCCCAGCCCTGTTCCACAGGACCCACCAGGCCCAGGCTGCCACCACCTTCAGCTGCCACAGCTGACATGATCACCTCTACCCTGCATTTTAGGAAGATAGTCTTTGGAGAGAAGCACACCAGCTGATCCTGTCCCCTTTACCTCCAAATCAGGTTCAAGATTCATCACCTCATTCCCCAGGGCTACTGCCTTGTCCAGTTACCCTCACCTCTCCTCTGGGTCTCCTGCCTGGTTTCTCTTCGTCTGTAATTTGCATTACATGAATTCGTAAAGGTGGGGCCCCCACGATGGCATTGCTGGCCTTTTAAGAAGAGGAAAAGAGACCTAAGCTAGCATAATTTCTGTCTCACTATGAGATGCCCTCTGCCATTTTATGACGCAGCAAGATGACTCTACCAGATACTGGTACCATGCTCCTGGACTTCCAGAACTATAAGAAATAAGTTAATTACCCAGGGATAGGTATTTAGTTGTAGCGACAGAAAATGAAGTAAGGCAAATGTCTTGTGGTAGGTCACTAAACGGTGGCAGGTTTGTCTCTGGGCCCAAGGCTAACAGAGAAAAATGTGAGGTCCAAGACACAAACTTCAGCCTTTCCCCCACAGCCAGCAGGGCACGACACCTGCATAAAGGCCTGTGGTTCCTGGAGGTGCAGGTGTAAGCCTCTATGCGTAGCTGTACCCTGACACTACTAAGTAGCTTTGGTCAGGCAGGGCAAAAACCAGACTATGGGCCACAGACTCAGTGAAATGAGTGAGTGAAACTTTATTCATTTTATAAGTGAGAAAACCAAGGCCTGTGAGGTGTCATGGCCCACACAAAGAGAGAGAAGCTGGGGGGCTTTTGGCCGGTGGCCTCTGGCATTCCATTGGAAGGTATGCCCTCCTGGACCTGGAGTGGCCCTCATGTCAGGGAAGGTAGCCATGATTGCACAGGGACCAACTTTGGGCTGAGAGGACAATGGTTCCAGTTGACCTTGCCGGCATGATGTCCGAGGTGGATGGACCAAGGAGCAGGTTGCCCCTGTGCCAGCCCATGCTCCTGAACCTCTCTTCCCCTTTTGTTTTTTAGAAGGGTTCTCAATGACATGGTTGGAGCAGAAAATGGGAAGAAAGGTCCTTTTTAAGGACCACCTTCATCAGAAGGCAAAATTCCTCCCGTGCCTGTCCAGTGTGGTAGGGTTCCAGGAAGGCACAATTTTTATTTAAACTTGGAAAAGAAACTTGGGGGCTGCCCACTCTTCACAATACCTCTTTCACATTTCTAAGCAGTTCTGTAAGCTGCTGCCATTTTGCAGAAAATCACCTTCTGCTCGATCCTTTTGGCCAACAGACCTCCCCGTTTCTCTGCACCAGTGACAACAGTGACATTGCTGACAGGAAGCAGCAGCCTCAGGTGGACTGCGCCTCGCAGTTCACAAAACATTTTTACACGCACCCACTTGCAGGAGCCTCATTGCCTTGAGGAGCAGATCAGGAAATACTAGAGCCTGTGTTTTCCCCTGAGGCCACAAAGGATGTGAAGGTTTTCTTCAGTGATCCATCTCAGAGCCTCCATTACACCTGCTCTCTGTTGACACCTTCCGGTTTGCACACATGAATAACAGGAAGGCTGTTACCTTCCTGTTGTACAAACAGGAGATAGAGCGCTGAGCCGGCCTGCTGAGCTAGACTGTAGACCAAAGCCAGATCCTCCTTTGGCCTCTGTGGTTTCATACAATATTAGTCAATTACAAACAACCATATGGCATCCAGATCTTTCTGTATAGTTAGATTTGGATTAGGCCCTGCTGTATTCTCCAGGTCATACTGAGAGAGTGCCAGCTATGGGCATAGAAGGTCAGGAAGCAGATCAATATTGAGTGGATTTTTTTTTCTTCAGACAGGACAGGCATGACTTCGTAAGCACAAATGCTCCATCCATTTCCAGAGGAATTCCCAACTGTCAGCCTTAATGTACCAACACGCTGTGACCCTGGGAAAGAAGCTTGGCCAGCACATGAAGAGATATATGAAGATACATGTTGATGGAGATAAAGGAGAAAACTTTGCATCGAGGGGAAGTGGGGTTACTTTTGGGCGGATGGAGTGGGCAAGAATGGTCAAGGGGTGCTGGCTGATAAAGGTGGGAAGTGAAAGAAATTTAAAAAGTCCACCATGCCCAGTGTCACGGGAGAGGAGTTAGGAAAACACTGTAATAGTTAGCTCTGGTGAGGGAGGGACCATCTCTGAGGTGAAAGGTCATGTTGGCCTTCTCATTTGTTTCATGGGGGAATTAACAGAAGTGATTACTCCCAGATGGTTGTGGGACTCAAATAATATGGTCAATTGAAAAAAATGCATAACACAAGGTGATGGCTGGAAGCCATCAATGTATGTTAACTATGAGATAATAAGACTAATAATAACAACAACCGCACTATGAAAACACACACCCAAAATGGCCTGTCTTTATGACAAACTGAACTCTTCCCAAGCCAAGATGATCACCTGGCTTCCTCATTTCTTCTCCCACACTGTGGGACACCAAGTGCTCTGTCATTCGGGCTAACAAATACAAAGTCACCTTGAACACTGTCTCGTGCCACCCTTCATGGTTGACCAGGGTGTTCCAATGTACCTCCTCAGATGGTCTCTTTCCATCAGC
Organism: Geosciurus inauris; assembly: GCA_004024805.1. Lineage (NCBI taxonomy): Eukaryota > Metazoa > Chordata > Mammalia > Rodentia > Sciuridae > Geosciurus > Geosciurus inauris. Next base: position 17,931 of record PVHX01007828.1, on the reverse strand, counting down.
GAGTCTAAACTCTATCATTTGTTCATAACATTCCAGATGGCTCACAAGATTCCAAGTCTTTTTCACATCTTGCCCGGATTATTGGGATGGAATGATATTCTTGCCTTTCACCATTTTTTATTCCCATAACAAAAGTTCTGAGGCAAGCTACTTGACAATAAAAGAGGTTTATTTTGGCTTTCATTTCTGGAGACCCAAGGTCAAGGGCCTGTATTTGGTGATGGCTTTTTTTGCTAGCAGTCTCAGAGCATCAAAGGACAAGAGACAGGGAATTCATGGGCCTGTGTGTGTCTCTTCTGGTCTCTCTACTCTTCTTAAAAAGCCACCAGGATTCAATCATGGGGGCTCCAGCTAATGACCTTATCCAATCACTTTCCAAATTTAATCCACCTCTAAACTGCAAGTTGGATAAGCTTTCCCCCGTCAATGGCCGGCCACACAGAAGTGGTGGGGCTCTCAAACCACTGCACATGCTCTTCCCTGTTCCAGTGTGTCTTGTGCCTGCTGCCACGCAGGTCACCCCAGCCTCTGACTTTTCCCATCCCCTCTTTCAGTAATGACCTGGGAGGCCTCCCTGTTCTCTACCCAGTCCCCTCCCAACTCATTCCTTGCACCCACAGGTCTCCTAAGGCACAGATCCAAGGCTCTTACCCAGCCCCATATGCTCTTCTTCCTGAACCTTCTGCTCCACAGTCTCTCTGCACCTACCCCTCACCCTCTTGCCAAATACTTGTTGACTATTTGTCTATGGGGCCTCTGGCCTAGGCCCTGGGATGGGACAATGAACAAAGCAGAACAGTGTCCCCTGACAAGCCAATGTCCTCAAAAGCAGGGCTGTCAGCCCTTAGATGTCCACGGTGTGAAGTCCTTCCACTTGCTTAACAGATATTCTAGTACCACTAAGTGTCAGCCCCTGTCCTGGGGTGGTGGGCGCTGGGTGGGGAGGGGGAGCCAGGCTTGAGGCTTCCTCCCTCCTCCAGCAGGGGGAGAAGAGCATCAGGGAAGTGCTGATAATGCAAGAGGGCAGACGGAGATGTTAGGAACCGAGCAAGGCGAGGAGAGGGTGAGGGGAGGCAGGAGCACCTCTGGGCCTTATCCTGGGGCCATGGAAGCCACTGATGGGAGAGGGCTCAGGTGTGTGGCATAAACTGATATGTGTCAGAAATGCCAAGTTAAATGCCCTTGTGCCTGCGACCTATATCTGCTCCCTATCTCCATAGCCTGATTCCTATGAGCCTAAGGCAACAGGATGTGATGTCAACTCATGATGTCACTATGTGACCAGGTCTCAAGTGCAGCTCTAGCTTGGGAAGCTGCAAAGGTAAATAAACACCTCCTAATGCTGTGGCAGGCTGAGTAATACCCCCCAGAAGGTATCTAGGGCCCGACATCTGGGACTCGGGAATGTTCTCCTCTACCACAAAAAAAGGGCTTTGCAGATGAGATTCAGCCAAGGATCTGAAGTGGCGAGACCATCCCGGATGATCTGGGTTGCTCATGTGCAAGCATCGGTGTCTACTTAAGAGGGAGGTAGAGAGAGATCTGAGAAGAGAGAAGGCCACGAGACAGAGGCAGAGGGAAGCAGTCAGAGACAAGATGCCCAGCTGCTGACTTGAAGATGAGGGGGCTGAGAACCCAAGGAACACTGCTGCAGATGCTGGCTGAGCCCAGGGAACCATCCTCCCTGAGGGCGCCAGGGAGGTGCAGCCTTCCTGCACCATGCCTCCTGAGACCCTCCTCCGAGGGCTGGTACAAACTGGAGCACAGCTCAGCCTGGCTTACAAGTGGTTCAGCACCATCTGCACATGCTGAGGCAGCAGGCCAGGGAATGCTCATGTTCCCCATCATCTTGATGCAGCAGCTGGATGGAGAGCAGCAAGGTTTTTTAAAGACTCAGTTCCAGTACTGTACAGTCTGGACTCTCCAGAGCTCATTATCCAGCCCAGGACACAGTCTTTAAGAAACCACACAATTTGCATCCGGGGACAAACTGACACCTGCTGGACAGGATGACTTTCCTAGGGAAGGCTTTTCTCCAGGGCGGGGCTCTCAGCCTTTGCTCCTAGTTGTTGGCAGCAGGGGAGAGTTAAAGCAGCCTAGTGCTTGGGCTACAGCTCCTACCCGTTAAGCCAGATCCTCTGTGGGTGGTGTGCAGAAATGTATACATGTTTTAAAAGCTCTCAGAGGGTTCCAATGTGCAGCCCAGTTTGAGAAGCACTGGTGTCAGGCCAGCAGCTTCCCGGGAAATCTGAGTTGGGGGACTCTGGGCGGGGTTTCTGTGAAGGACATTCTGAAATGAGGGATTATTTCTATTCTATTCCCCTGAACAGATGTGTTCATAAATCTGAGCTGTTCTCCCCTTGAACAGTTGCCAGAAAACGCTGTCCTTTCTGTTTGTGTCCTCCCTCCCCTACCTATACCCATTGCCCGGCTGATTGGTACCATAGTCTCCCAATTGACCTTCTACTGTGTCCCTGTGATCAGCTCAAGAAATAGATCATGGGGCTGGGGCTGTAGCTCAGTGGTAGAGTGCTTGCCTCGCATGTGTGAGTCACTGGGTTCGATCCTCAGCACCACATAAAAATAAATAAAGATAGTGCATCCATCTACAACTAAAAAAAAAAAATTAAAAAAAAAAAGAAAAAAATAAATAGATCATGGCATGCCACTCTCTCCTTTAAATCCCTCTCTGGCTCCCTGGTGCTCCCCAGACCCTCCAAGTTCCTTGGTGTGTGTTCAAAGCCTGCTGAGCCAGGCTCTGCTCCATCCTAGTGTGCACTGGCTCTTTCTGAACCTACCCTGCCCTCACCCACCTCCAGGTCTCACTCTAGCTGTTCCCTCTACCTGGAATGGCCCTCTCTCCAAAGTCTTTCTATTAAAGGGCAACCTACCCTGTCTTGCTCAAATCTTTTCTCTCACAGCAATCTGTCTGGATTCCTCTGCCAGATCCTTACTCCCTCTTCTACTCTCAAAGAACATGACTGGAACTCTTTGCTGAGGTCCAGTTACCCATGTAGGTGTTTGTTCCTTCAATGGGGGAAGAGTTATTTTGAATCAGGACCTTGTCCTCGTCATCATTGTGTGTCCCACAACACTGAGCATGGGGCCTGCTCTGCAGGTGCTCAGTCAACACCCATTGAATGTCAACCACCTGCCATGACTCCCTGCTCCCCCCAGCACATGCCCTTAGCGCCTATCGCAATGTGTGGAGGTCAGGCCACTAAGAACCTCATTCAGCAATTATTTGATTTGAAGGGGAACAAATGATTAGTATCTCATGCTGCAACTGTGTGCCAAGTCCTACTCAATCAGTTTAACTTACTCCAAAGTGGTCTTAGAGTAAAGACCCCAAACTCAAGCACCAAGAAGCCAATCTGACACTGAGATTGCTTTTGTATTGCCAACTAGGACGATTCTACTGGGATCCCTCTTCTCCTCTCTCTAGGAGTTCTTGTTACAGCTGATAGTGGAATAATTTACATCATCTTCTCTATATTTTTCTTAATCACAGGATGGTGCCTACTCCCTTTCAGATGCATTGATCCTCCTGTATTCTCAGCAGCAGAGGTGACTACAGCAGTAACTGTAAGACCCTCAACACCCTGGAGACCACGTCCCAAAACATACAAGTACCTGGTCACTTAGGATCAAGGGCTACAAGATATGGGGTATATTGTATCTTCTGCTTTCTCTGTCTGGTCACTGGCTGTTTGCTGACTAGTCAACTAGTTCGTTTGTTCATTCATTCAATAAAATATGTATGAAGGGCCTGTACATAGCTACACTGTTCTGGGTTCGGGCACTCCTACACTCTCGATCTTATATTTTAGAGAATACCCTGCTTTTACACAGGCCTGGATTATGACCCCAAGTGAGATACTAGAAATGATATGGCATGAGATCAGGCTTTTGCCCAGCTCACCTTTCCTTCTCACCTTTCATAGGTTGAATTGCATTCTGCCTTAAAAAGATCCATGCAAGTCCTAACCCTCAGCCCTCAGAATTTGAGTGGATATGAAAATAAGGTCTTTGTAGAGGCAACCAAGGTAAAATGAATTTTTTAGGGTGAGCCCTAGTACAATATGACTAGTGTCCTTATAAAAAGGGGAAATTCAGATGCAGAGATAGACATACAGAGAGGGGAGACCATGTGTAGAGACAGGGAGAAGACAGCCACTAGAAGCCAAGAAGTCTGAGGCAATCAGAAGCTAGGAGACAGTCATGGAAAGATCCTCCTCTAAGACTTCAGAAGGAGCAGGGCCCTGTGGGCCCCTTGATTTTGGACTTCTGGCTTTTATAACTGGGAGACAACAAACTTACCAGCTTGTACTTTGTTTTGGCAGTCCTGGGAAATTAACATGCCGCTCAGAGCCTCCTTGGAGCCAGCCGCTGGACTACCCAGAGGCCACCATGTAGGAAGCCCAAGCCACCTATGTGGAGGGACAGGTACTCAGCCAGTGCCAGATGTGCTACCCTCATCTCAGCCGAGGCCCCCCAGATAAACTGGGGTGTAGATGAGCCAGGACTGCTGAGTCTGAGTTGTAAGATAACAACAAATTTCTGTTTGCAAATCTAAGTTCTGGTGTAGTTTTGTGCAGCTGTAGTTCACCAGGGCACAAGAGACCTAAGAGACCAACCAGGAGCTTGAGGAGATACTCTGTATCTGGACTTGGAGTCTGAAAAGGCCTGAGAGATGCTGGGGAAGGGTTGAGGGGAGGTGGAGCCTCCTGGCCAACTCTGTTAGAGGGTAACAGGCAGAGGCCTGTCGGTCCCTCCTAATACTACTGAGAACAGCTCTGTGCCAGGTGGTCCTGGGGTTCTTACTTTACCACCTGTTGGAAGTTTCACAGACATGGACACTGAAGCATAGAGACAATGACTAACGCACCCAAGGACCAGAGCTAGTACAAGGCAGAGTCAGGGATTTACACCGAAGCTCTTAGGGCTGGGTCGTTTTGAAGGCAGCCAAGTGAGTCAAAGCTGGGGTGACCTGACACAGAAGCAGGGGAGAGGACACAGGAGGAAAGCCTTCCAAAGAGCCAAAGTGAAGCTCAGTTATTCCAAGGAATCCTCAAAATGGTTGCCATATGGTTCACCTGGCAAACCTAGAAGCTTCCAGCCACCAACCTGGAGATCTAATCGCTTCTCGATTCCATGGGAGCAACGGCTATGAAAATGCTCTGCCAAGAGTTTTCTGCAGGACTAGGAGACTGACTCTCGACAAGCCCCAACATCTGCTGACTTTGTACATAGAGATACTTAGTGGTACAAGATCTTTTCTTTCAGTTTCATAACACTTAAAAAAAAATCCTGCTTGTCCTATTTTTTTTCTTTCTTTCTTCTTTTTTTCATGGACTCATAAGTGATGTTGCCATTCTTTCCATAGCAACACACTAGGATACTGGCTCTGTTTTTCTGGGAGAATTCTAAGGAGAACTCGTGAGGTGGGAGAAGAAAATGTCGGGTGGCAGTAGGAGAGACATTTTTAAAACTTCAACGCCCAAGACCAGCGCAGAAGAGGCCTCAAGTCACTCTAGCAGATGGAGCTGCCAGGGTCATCCCAGCTCCCTGCTCCCGTCCTGCACCGAGGGGATAGCTTCTGCATCAATGTAGAAGGTTCTGGAGGCCCTCATGTATTTGTTCCCAGCGTATCATGGCCCTGGCAGTTGCTCTTTGTGAAGTTCTCCCTTCGATTCTCTTCCAACCTTTCAATGACACAGGGAGTCGGCTTCAACTAAGTGACAGTCTGTCCTCAACATTTCCCATTAGTATCAATTCGCCTCTATTTTTCCAGGTTTGTTGAGATGTAATTGACAGTAAGAATGGTTAGGTACAACTTGGTGTTTTGATATATGTACACACTATGAAATAGCACCACACTGATACTAACCAACACATCATCCTCTCACGTAATCACAACCTGCTTTAAGATCTGTGGGTCCAGACACCCAGGGGAAGGTGGAAGTGGGGAAGGAAAAGGAGGAAAACTAGCCTGACCCTCTGGCTTTCCTCCTTTCCCCTCTGCAACTCCACCTGGCCAGCTCTTTGACACAAGTCATTTCCTTTTACCCTCACGATGACCCTATGACAGGGACACTCCTATCTCTATCTCCTTAGGAGATTTTCTGAATCTGAACCTGAGAACCCAGGAGGTGCTATCTCTAAAAGCAGGCAGCTGGTTGTAAAGGTCAGTATCTGTGGTTTGGTACCATCTATGCTGCCTCCATGGAGCTCAGCCAACTGGGCTTGCAGGCGAAAAGCCAGCACCTCCTCTCCAGGGCGACACATGTCCATCAGATCAATCCTGCCCTTGTTCTCCCAATAGGACTTCCTGCCTCTCATTTCTATTCTCCAAGAGAGCCTGCTGCAGTGAACGGAGGGCTGTGGCATAGACAGAGGCAGGAAGTCATCAAAAAATAACATTTCTGAAGACTGTGTAATGACACACAAACATACACAAGTAAAAAATTGAAGCTACCTCAGAGCGTAGGATTCCATGTATGTGACATCAGGGGAAAGTGACAGCAGCACAGAGACAGAAATCAGTGGTTTCCAGGGGCTGAGGGTGAGGGGAGGATGAGAAGGAGCACTAGCGAATTTGGGGGATGATGGGATGGTTTTATATCTTGATTTTGGCAGTAGCTATTCAACTACATGGTTTAAAAATCTCATAGAATTGTACATAAACAAGAGCACATTTTGTGGTATGTAACTTATTCCTTAATGTTAAAAATGCAAAACAAAACAAAAAAACCCCACACTTCAAAACCTCAAACCCTTGTGTATACATGACAGTATATATAATAATCCCAACTTTCGTAAATAGAGTTGTTAACATATAATTGACAAATAAAAATTGTATAGTCATCCTTTGCTATCTGTGGGCAACTGGTTCCAGGACCCCCCATGGATACCAAACTCTGTAGGTGTCTAAGGTCTAAATATAAAAAGGTGCAATATTTGCATATAATCTACACAAAACCTCCTCTTTACATCTAGATTACTTATAGGACCTAATGTACTATAAATGCTATGTAAGTACTCGTACTTTATTGTTCAGGAAATAATGACAAGAAAAATAAGTCTGTACATATTCAACACAGATGCAATTTTCTTTTGGAATATTTTTGAGCCACAGTTGGTTGAATCCATGGACACAGAAATCAAGAATGGGAAGGGCTGTCTGTACATATTTAAGATGCACAGACTGAGGCCTCTCAAGCTGCAACATGAACATTTTACAAAGACACACAGATGATGTTAACACTGGCTGTCTACAGGTGTAGGGATTACTTAGGATTTTTATTTTCTTTTTGATATGTTTTCCACAATTTCTATAATAATGTGGATTATTCACTTTAGAATCAGAAAAATTTTTTGTTTTACTTTGATTTAGGAGAGAAAATCTTGGATGGGCCACAAATCTCAGCCTAGAGGCAAAATTTGACATCACTGACCTCAGGGTTGTTACTATGATTCCATAAGACAATGGATACAGAAGTACTTTATAAATTTCAAGATAAAGCTACACAAAGATGCAGCTTGACCAGTAATCATAACCATCTTCTCAGATATTAGAATTTCTTCCTTTCTTTTTTTGGTACCAGGGATTGAACCCAGGGGTGCTTACCCACTGAACCACCTCCCCAGCCCTTTTTATGTTTTGAGACAGGGTCCCACTAAATTGCTTAGGGAATTGCTAAATTGCTGAGGTTGGCTATGAACTTGTGGATCCTCCTACCTTGGCCTCCCAAACTGCTCTTTCATTTCTTAATCCAGAGGTGTCCAACCATGGTTCCATGACACGCTCATGCTAGTGAGAGCTTCAGGTTAGCACATGATTGAAAAAAGAGAGAGAGAGAAAAAAAGTACCTAGTGCTTAGTAAGCACTCAATATAATTCATGTAAAATGAATAATTGTCATGCTGTGGCCCAGATAGCAGAAAAAACATTCTTAGAACAAATGCCTTCCTCAGACTCTGCTATCAGGCAGATCTCTGAAACTGTCGAGCATACACACTGTGCCCTGATTATGAATCCAGCATGTTGCTGCTGCCAAAGGAACATCTGAGGAAATTTAAGCTGTGCATCTCAAGCAGCCAATCCTCCAAGCAGGAGAGATGAGCAATGGATGCAAGAGCAAGAGGAAATGGACTAAGGGAGAGATCAGCATGGGATGTGGGAGTGGGCTGGGGATGGAGAGGACTTTCTTAGCCAGGTGGGACTACAGCTGAGCCCCTTAAGGCCAGGAAACAACAGATGTTAAAAATGAGGTGGAAGGATACTCCAAGGGGAAGAGTTTAGGGCAGGGGTTGGCAAACTGCTGCGTTGTAAATAAAGTTTTATTGAAACACAGCCATGCCTATGATGGTTTCACAAATCAGCAACCCAGCTGAGTAGCAACAACAGAGATCTTCTGGCCTGCCCAGCCTAAAATATTTACTAATGAGCCTTTTAAAGAAAAAGTTGGCTGAGTCCTAGTCCAGACAAAAACACCAAAGTCTAAGCCAGGTGTGGTGGCACAAGCCTGTAATCCCAGCACTTAGGGAGGCTGAGACAGGAGAATTGTGAGTTCAAAGCCAGCCTCAGCAACGGCGAGGCGCTAAGCAACTCAGTGAGACCCTGTCTCTATCTAAAATACAAAAATAGGGCTGGGGATGAGGCTCATTGGTCAAATACCTCTGAGTTCAATCCCCAGTACAAAAAAAAAAAAAAAAAAGAGACACCAAAGTCTAAATAAACCATGGTTTCTGCTGAGACCCAGGTGGGACGGAATCTGAGTGTAAGAGAAGTAGTAGTGTGGGATGGCTGAACTCGCTAGAAGACAGAAGTTCTGGGGGTCTGAGCAGCCCAGGTGGGTCCTGGTGGGGCTGTGCGAGTCCCTTGCAGTGGCTCTGACATTCTGTGAAAGGCTGGGAGAGGGTGCCTTATTGGGAACAGTGAGGTGGAGGATGTGAAGTAGGGACCCTGCCTGCTAGCGCCCACCCACCCCTTGGGCAGCTTTGGCTCTTTCCACAGTCTGGCGTCCTGGGGAGGCAGGAGGAGGTTCTGCAAGGTTAGCAGAGCTGACAGGGAATAAAAGATGTTAGACTCCAGCTTTCTCCTCACCTCTCCATTTCTTTTAAGCTCCTGAGTGAGCTCAGCTTCCAATTCAACTCCCATTCTTGAATGGCTCTCCTATCCTTCCACCTCCCCCAGAAAACAGCCCTCAATATAAAGCATTTCCTACAGGCTGCACTAAGTACCAAGCCCGGTTCTCCTTCCACCCTCAGGGCCTACTGCAGAGCCTGGCACACCGGATGCCTGACAAAAATGTTGGCTCAATGACTGAAATGACGAAGGTGGGTAGGACAGGCTCCGACTTGGGAACTGTAATTCCTGCACCACCTCTTCCTCGTCTGTCAGATTGGGACAATAAAGGCACTTACTTCATAGGACTGTGAGGATTAAATGAGTTTCATAAGAGGCACTGAGAATAATTCCTGGGTCAGTAAATGTCAGCAATTAGTTCTGTTATGACAATCTGAATGAGTCTAGGCAGGCATAGCCGAGTCCTTAGGGCTGTAACAGGCATGAGAAAGAGGGGATCGTTTCTAACGAGGGGATCCAGAAGGCCTGCGGAGGGAGGATGGGTTCTGCACTGTGTGGAGAAGAATCTGTGCTCTGATTGATTACTGATGTCTGCCTGGGCAAGGAAACTGTAATTGTGGTGTATGTGTCCCCTTGGCCCATGTTATCTTTGTTTTAGGATTTAGACGTGTCAGGGCACATGTGGAATTCTAGCAACACAGTCTAAATAGCAAATTATTTGACTTCTAAGCCCATGGGGTTGTTTGGGAATAAATGTCCCCTTGGGGAAAGCTCCTACCTGACTTGAGAACACTGCGTTTCTGTCATTAGATGGAAGTACTCTGACTGCGCCCTGGAGCCCAGTCTTCATCAGATCATCCTTTGGCCCAGGTCTCAAGGATCCATGTGTGATTCTAAAAGGAGGCTAAAAGTAAAAACTGACAGAGCTGTCTCAATAAAGATCTCTGTGTGGGGCACATGCTAGGGCCTGTGGGAGAATAGAACATGGGGTGGGGTGGGGAGCACAGGAATTCTCCTCACCACAGTGGAATCCACTTTGGCCTTGTGTATGGGAGGCAGGGGGTTATGGTGGAGCATGGGGCAGGTGGAGAAGGCCTCACAGAGGCAGGCACAGGAGCCCCCACGCTGGCTGGTGAAGGAGGTGGTTGGTGACTCCTTAGAGTGAAGAACATCTGCAGGGTGTCCTCAGGACTTCCAGAAACAGGGGGCTCAAAACGATCAGCTGCATACAGTGGGAAGGGGACTCAGCCTTACACAGAAATGCAGGGCATCGCTGTACATCACAGGGGAGGAGTGGCAGGTGACCTGTGCGGGAAAGGCTGCATGGAGCCAGGGGAAGTTGTAGATCTTGGACAGGAAGGATGCTCTGCACTAAGGAAATGCAAGAGCCAGAGTGCAGGAATGACAGGGGCTGCTGGGCAGGGTGGACGGAGGGACCGGGGACAGAAGTGAAGTGAGGACGGGGAGGGAGAGGTGGGTGGGAGCAAAGTGCGTGTGGGAGCTTGGACTTCATTTTGTTCCCAGGTCCTAGGACAGCAGCTGGCACAGCAGGGCATCTCCATGGAAACTGCTAAATGACAGGCCAGACAGGTGGAAGGAAGAATTAGGATGTAGGAGAGGGTAGAAGCTCCCTCTTTCATTGAGAGCAACATGGAAAGGAGACCCTGCTTGTGCATTTGAAGGAAAGGATACTTGAAAAGCAAAATGATGAATAAATACAGCAGAGAATGGAGGGTGTGTGTACACACACACACACACACACACACACAATGCACGTGCAAGACACGCGCTATGCTCTCAGCCCCAGGTCTCAAAAGAGCACCTCCAGGTTAAAGAAAGAAAGGGAGAAAGAAAGGCCCCAAAGCCCCCCTTGCCTGGATTGAAGTGGAAGGCACAAAGCAAAGGCACGATCAGAGTGTTCTCAGGATGCAATGCAACTTCCTCTGGGCGCCCAGGGGAAGCACCCCTCTTAACCTGGTCCTCTGTGCTCCTTCCAGCCTCAACGGCTCAAAAGGACATTGCTGCCAGATGCACGGGCCAGGCTGCCCTGCCCAGCGGGGAAACAGCTGTGAATGAGCCTCTTCTCCTTTTTCTCCCCTCCACTCCTGTCTTTGGAGCCTTGCTGGGAAGGAGGAAAACCGGGCCAAAGCTGAGATGAAAGCACTTGTAATCTCATAAAAGAGCCAGGCGATGCTCTGAAAGGCACAGAGGAGCCAGCACCTGCCATTTGCACTTCAAGGTAGACAGTCTGAAACTCACCAGGCAAGAGGCCTGTCTGCCCTTCCCCCAGGTGCCTGGACATTGTGAGTACTGGTCCTATAATAGCCCATGGGCTGCAGGAGGCCAACCACCAAAGCCCCAGGACCTGGAACCCGCCTTTAGGAAGAGCTGGAGATTTCAGGCTTTGTCACCTCTTTTCTGCTTGGTGTTTGTTCTTTTTCATTTTACTTGGCCTTGAGACCCGTGTGTAGGGGGTTAGAAGGAGCCAGCATCATGACTAGCTTTCCCCATTGCCATCTCAAAATTGAGAAAGGCACAAGGCTGCTTCAAGTGAGACAATAATGGAGCTTCTCTTGCTTTTATTTGTCCTCCTGGGACATTCTGCAATACTGTTAGAACCCAAAGTCTGGACGTGCCCTATTAATCACCCAGAACTAGAGAGCAAATGTTGTCTTTCAGCAGGAAGCCAAGAAATCAAAAGCAGAAAGAGACGGATGATGTTCCAAATGGAATCCCCACATGATCACAATAGGACCTAACACATAGCTTACAATTTATTTACTATTGCTCACAAATGGTCTTGGAGGAGAAATCAGAGAAATCTCCAAGTTTGAAGAGAACATGCTGTTCTCTTGGGTTGTGAAACACCAAGATGGTGGGAAAGTCCATGGTAGACAGAGGCAAGGGGAATAGCTGCAGGGTTAGACACAGGGCATTCACCCTCACAGTGTGACCTGGCCATGTTTGTAGCATGATGGGCTTTTGGTTTTTTGGGCTAGCTCTGGAAAAGCATCCCCATGAGATCAACCTTTGAAGGGGAATCAGGTGTCCCAAATGCTACTCCTGGTGCTGTTGGTAATAGCTATGTGGTCCCACAAGCTTGTCTTGCTCTGGGCCTTGGGAGAGTGTCCCAGTTTACTTTCTGTTGGCGTAACAAAATACCCAAGGCTGGGTACTTTATAAAGAAAAGAGGTTTACTTAGCTTACAGTGTTAGAGGCTGAAAGTCCTAGATCAGGCAGCCCCAAATGTTTGTCCTCTGGTGAGCACCCCTCTGATGGCATCAGAACATGGCAGAGAAGAAGAATGGGAAAATAGCTACATGCAGAAGGGGCCAAGCAGGTGGATAGCCTTGCTTTATAACAACCTGCGTTCCTAAGAGCTAACCCACTCTGGGGGACCAGCATTAATCCCTTCTGAATGTGGATGCCCATGACTTAATGACCTTCTACTAGGCTTCCTCTCTTGAAGGTTTTACCATCTAACACAGCCACAGTGGGGACCAAGCTTCCAGGACATGAACCTCTGAGGATCACATACAAATCATATGCAAACCACAGTGGATGTGATGATCTCCTAGGCCCCTCAGCTCCCACCCTCAGGACTCTGAGATGCTCATGGCTGCTTAGAGAAAGGTGAGGGTGTTATTGTTACTGCAAGAAGGACAGAGCGTCAGAGGATGGCCTCCATGGCTTCGGGGAACCAGGCTTGACAGATTGCCTTGGGGATAATATTGAACTACCTAACACAGCAGAAGGGTCTTCAAGAACATGCCACCCCAGGGCAGTTTCTCTGGGAAGGACTATATCATACATACAGACTAAACACAGAGAAACCCCCCAAAAGAGATAAAAAGCTCAAACAAATAATAGAGAAAAAATCCACTTCTCCAGGAGTTGATGGAAGTGTCTGAATTAACCTGTAAGATTTGCTAATATGTACAAGTCCACTGTTCTACAAAGGGAAATCAGCTGTAAGTTTTAATGAGTTGCGGTTTTGATAAGTGGCGAGTCCTGGGGGTGGTACAACGCCAGCTGAAGGGCCCGAGAGGCAGAACTTGGGAACCAGGGATGGGGTGAGCACTTTGCTCCAGCAGCAGCTGTAATGAGGTCAAAACTAGGCCAGGGCTGAGCTGAGCCTGCAGGAGACGCTGAGAAATGACCGATGGGGCCCTGTGCTTTGTCCCTTGAGGGCGAACACCAGCTGCTCCAGCTGCTGCCCACCCTGCTGCATTCTCTGCCCAGTGTGCCATTTGTGGCTATGGTGACATCGGCTTGTGGGGCTCTGTTCCCTCTTGCTTAGTACTCGCTGCCATCTCCACCCTGCCAGCCTGGCAGGGAGCTGGCTCCCAGGATCAGGCAGCAAGATGAGAGCAGCTGTTCCCCAGTGCTGCTCACTGGCTGGTCTGCTTCCTTCTGCCTTCTCTGAGCACCTCCACAGTGTCAAGGACTGGGCTAGGTCCTTAGAATAGGATAACAGGACATCTTTTCTCCTGAGTTCAAGGAGGAGGGAGATAAGAACAAAGGCAGAGAAGACATAACGGCTTAAGTTCTATGAAAGAAAGGGGCAGAAAGAACTATGGGCAACCAGAGGATAGAGTGTATGGGGTCCGTGGGGTGGAGATCAGGAAAAGCTTGCCCCAGGAACCAACTAACTGCATTAAGTCCATAGTTATAGGATAGATCCGCCGACAGACTTGGTAGCTTTCTGGGATCTGTGCGTATTTCCTCCTCTCTACCAATTGATACTGTCACAATCCTTCCTTTGTCATAAGAGAGACCCAGGGAAGAAGGTGACTGACCCAGGAAGGAACAACCAGTAATTTGAAGTAGAGGCCCTTGAGAAAGTCCAAGTCAGAAGGGGGCCACATTCAAGTTCCATTGCTGATGCTGCCCAGACCTCTGGGTTAGCACCTGAGCCCAGGACAGAAGCCTTGGCTCTGTTCCTTCCTACTGTGAGGAACAGCCCAGATCCTGGAGAACTTCCCTAAGTACCTCATTCCCGAGACCCTAGAGGGAGACCCACCTTGCTGAGATCTGAACCTGGCCTGGCTGAGCAGGACACAGGAATTCTTTCCCTCAAAGCACAGAGCCAGAGAGGCAGGCTCCTAAAGCCACCACCTGTTGGGACAGCAAAGCTGCCGAGGAATGCGGTGTGTAGATTTGGAGAAGGGTTCATATCTAATTCCTTGCCATGCAAAGCCCTATCCACCAGTGTCCACAGGGACACTGTCGATGATGAGCAGAAAGTGATCACTGGGACGTGGATGAGCCGAGCGTTGTCTACACATACAAAATCTTACTTGGCAAAAAAGCACGATGCATTGAGACATACCCCAGTGTTCAGAAGCTTGAAAACATCATGCTCAGCGAGCTAAGCTATTCGAGCAAGCCCAGGTAGTACATGATTCCATGTGAAGTTCCCAGAACAGGTAAGTCCATAGAGACGGAAAGTAGATTAGTGGCTGTCTGGAGTCGGCTGGGGTCAGTGGAGTCTGCAGGGAACTGGGTAGTGGCTGCTAATGGGTATGGAGTTTCCTTCTCTAAGATGGGGTGCTGTTGCACAAGTCTGCAAATGCATTGAAACCAGTGGGCGCGTCTTCAGTGGATGGTTACATGAGTGAGCATTGTATCTCAATCAGCCTGTCTCTTTTAAAAATTTGGGTTTCCGTGGTTTCTGCTTGATAGTGAGGTTCCCAAGGGTGAGGACCCATGTGTTTGGCCCCCCCAGTGAATTCTGAGGACCTGGCACATAGTAGGTACTCGTGTATTTGCTAATAAGTGAATACATGGCCTTGGGCAAGGCACTTGGCTTCTTGAAGCCTCGTTTCTACACTGTGAAGTGGAGATAATAATGTTGTCTCAGGATTGCTGAACAGGGGACAAGGCATTGAGGGCTCCTGGCAGTCTTGTTGCCTGACAGGGCTGGCTAAGGGGCAGTTACCCGGATCTGGAGCTC
The DNA here is from genome assembly GCA_004024805.1 of Geosciurus inauris. NCBI lineage: Eukaryota > Metazoa > Chordata > Mammalia > Rodentia > Sciuridae > Geosciurus > Geosciurus inauris. The sequence continues at coordinate 2,885 of PVHX01007828.1, read as the reverse complement.
AGCACCATCGCCAAGGCTTCTGAAGGGGATCTGTACTCGTGAGAATTCTGTTTCTTGGTCATCCTTAACATCTCTATTGACATGTCCATCTTAGAGCTAATGGCCTGGCCGTCACACAGATAGCCATGGGTTGGGCCACTGGAGGGTGCTCTGAAAGGTCCTGCTCAAATGCTGCCCAGTGCTGAGAGCCCAGACCAGCTGGAGGCCAGTGGCTGTCTCTGCTTGGAGACACGTCTGCAGGCCCCTTCCAGATCGTGCCGGTCACTGCTGGTCAGGACCGACTCCAGCTGAGTGCATGCTGTGTTAACTGTGCACACCGGATGCATGGTATTTTCAAAATTTCCAGGTGCATGAGGGTCAAGGTGATGTCCACTGGAAGCCACAACACCATCCTTATGAACCCATCTTGAAAAACTGGGGAAGAATTTTTAGGTCATGAGAAACTTAGGACCCTAAGCCTGCCTTTGTTCTTGCCTGAAGTCTCAGCAGGTAGCTCATCAAGTGCATCTGTCTATTCTAGTCTTAGGGACGTTGGTGGCCTACCCCAAAGCTTCACCTGTCACTCCCCTGCCTTCCAGAACCAGCTGAGACACACCTTCCTCCTGGAAGCCATCTGTTCAAGGCAGGGTTAGATCCCTGCCACAGGGCCTCATGGCTCCGCCTTCCCCTCACTTGAATGAATACTTGACTAAGGCTGGCTCCCCACCATGCTGTGAGTCTAGGGGACAGAACCTTGGTCCTCTGAGTTCACTGCTGGGTCCCCAGGGCTTAGCATGCAGCCCGGTGCATGGCAGACCCTTCACAAATATTTGCTCAGTGAAATGGGCCCCTTATGTTCCTTCGTCTCCCTTCTCTGTTGCTTCCAGCTCAGTCTACGTGGTGGCTGTTCCCTGCCTGGTCCCCACCGCATGAGACCAGAAGGAATAATGAACACGGGGTGTCCTCCTAGAGTAGCCCATGGTGACCCCTTCTGTGGGGATGGAGGGGCAGGTCCACCTAGTGTGCAGGGTGTGTGGGGGAAGGGGGGTAGGGAGGGGACAAGGAGGGGCTGAGACAGCAAGGCTGGCCTCACATGGCTCATGCACCCTCACCTCTACCCCCATCTTGGCAAAGCCCTCTTCCTCCTCTGGGAACGAGGAAAGGAGCAGCTCTAAAAGAGCTGAGATCCTACCAAGCCACCCAATCATTAGGAACTGACCCTCATGGGTTTTTTTTTTTTGGGCAGGGTACTGGGGATTGAACTCGGGCACTCGACCACTGAGCCCCATCCCCAGCCCTATTTTGTGTTTTATGTACAGACAGGGTCTCACTGAGTTGCTTAGCGCTCGCCGTTGCTGAGGCTGGCTTTGAACTCGTGATCCTCCTGCCTCAGCTTACCAAGCCATTGGGATTACAGGCGTGCGCCACTGTACCCAGCCTCCCGTGGGTTGTTTTTGATGGAGGCCCACAAGAAAAAGTGTATTTTATGTGGCATTCCCGTGTGTCGGTACGTGTGTGGAGATGTAGGTATAAAAGTGACAGAGCTCACCCTCACTGTGAAGGGTGGGATCTAATAATTTTTACTGGTTTTGATTCCATTTGAAAAAAGCCCTGTGGTCTTGATCTATTACCAGGAACATGTGTCCAATGAGTAGACAAGCCTGTGCTCAGGAAGGGTCCTGGGCGTGGGTTGAATGCTCTGAGGTCACTGCCTTGAAATTATTAATAATAGTTTCTTTGGATTTATGTTTAGGAAGTGGGTCTCCAGGGACCCCCACCTGGCTCCCTGGGTTCTGGTGCCCAGTGCAGGCACTGTCACTATCTCCTGCCTGGCAATGGCCTGGTCTGGGTCCAGGTTCCAGGAGGGCCCGTCTGCACACTCTGTCCAGTGCCCTGGACCTGGGGGAGCGCTACCTTGAGGGGTAAGTGGAGTTGAGAGATGGCAGAAGAATCAACTTGCACGGAGCCCACAAATCACCAGCTGGCCCTGCCTAGGAGCCCACCTCATAGCTTACCCACAAACCGAGAGGGCAGCTAGAAAAACAGCACCCCAGCCAGCAGAATGTGGAGCCAACCACCCACCAACCCTGCAAAATCCCCCCATGTGGACTTGAGAAGTCCCTACTCTATAACACATGGGCTGCGTTTTGGGGGCAGGTCACTTAACTTTGCACTTCTGCGTCATCTGCAAAACCAGGACAACGACAGGACAGGACGGGATCTCCCCATGGAGTCGTGGCGCGCTGAATGAGCTCAGGCAGTGTGCCCTGGCAGCGCCTGGACCTTAAGAAAACCTTGATGGTCATTACTAGAGCCCCCGAACCTCCTGCCCCGCTGGGATCCTTCCCACTTGCATGTGCATCCCTGAGAAGGGGGTTCCTGAGCTGGTTTTTGAGGTGCAAGCAGAGGTTTAGCAGGTGCACAGAAGGAAGGAGGCTGCCTGGGCAGATGACAGGCAGCAGAAGCTCAGAGGCTGGCAGTGTGCGGGAAGAGAGAGCAGAGTGGTTTTGAGTGTGCACTTTGGGGAGGGTGTGGGCCAGTGGGACGGGATTGGTCTGGGGACAGGGCTGGGCAGCCTGGATTCCCAGGGTAGCCAGGGAGGGCAGAGAGGTGCTGGGCAAGATGAGACCCATGCTTTCAAAGCTCCACCTGGCCCCAGGTGGAAGATGAATAGGAAGGAGAAACTGAAAGTCTAGAAGAGGCCAGGTGTGAGATGCCAGGTCCTTCGTGACAAAGTGATGGTGATGGTGGGGGTGGGAAGCAGAGGACTGCACCACTCAGGAAGGTGGAGTGAATGTGGCAGGCAAGTGAGTGTCACGTCCATCACACCTGAGGCACCTCCCAGACTTCTGCCTAGAGTGGTGGGAAATGGGGAAGAACAGGTTGGGGTGGGGCAGGGGAGGAGG
>PVHX01007827.1:0-88127 GCA_004024805.1 Geosciurus inauris | reverse complement strand
TGTGGTACTGGGGATTGAACTCAGGACTCGACCACTGAGCCACATCCCCAGCCCTATTTTGTGTTTTATGTAGAGACAGGGTCTCACTGAGTTGCTTAGCGCCTCGCCATTGCTGAGGCTGGCTTTGAACTTGCGATTCTCCTGTCTCAGCCTCCCTAAGTGCTGGGATTACAGGCTTGAGCCACCGCGCCCGGCTTACATAGGTGATATTTTAATTCATGGAAATGCATGAGATCACTGAGGGTGGACATGTAGGTAGAAAATAGAATGCAGTGAGTTCTGGGATCTTTTTTCCTATTCAAATTCAAATCTTCTAAATTCCTGCTATCACAAAGGCTAACAAAACATTTAGTATTAAAAACAATCTGATTGAAGCCAGGCTTGGTGGCACAAGCCTGTAATCCCAGCGATAGGAGGATCCCAAGTTTGAAGCCAGCCTCAGCAAATTCAACAAGGATTCACCAGAGCACTAATGATGGTCAGGGCCCCATTCTTACTGCTCTGAGATTCAGAGCATTGGGTTCAAATTTTGAGGGCTTTTTGGCTCTCTAAAAGCCCTATAGGGGTTCAAATGCATCACACACACCTGATACTCCTTAAGCTTCTCTTCATATGACAATTAAGGATTCAACATTCACTGGGTGCATGCCTATAATCCCAGCACCTCAGAAGACTGAGGCAGGAGGATCACAAGTTCAATGCTAGCCTGAGCAATTCGGTAAGCCTTGTCTCAAAATTTTAAAAGGATTGGAAATGTAGCTCAGTGGCAAAGTGTCTTTTGGTTGAAATCCCCCATGGGGGTGGAGGATAACATTTAAGGATAAAAGATTAACTTAGAGCAAGTTCAAATTCCTTACAGCATGTCATTTAAGGCTTTCTACGCTGTTAATAAACTACCTTTCCAACACTAACTCTCTCTGTTGCCAGAAACGAACCCTCTGCTCCAGTTATATCAGTCTGCTCACTACCTCCTAAGCATGTTTTATTTCTTTCATCTGAATAATGTTTTCTTTAATCTGTGCTGTCCTTTATGGTAGACACTAGTCACATATGGCTACTCAATATTTGATATGTGGCCAGTCTAAACTGCGATTTGCTGATACACTCAGATTTTTAAAATGTAGCACAGAGATTCCCAGCTCTGAGGCCCCTTTCCTTTGAAGAAGTCTTTTGCAATAAACTTACTTCTGGTTTGCTTAAAAAAAAAAAAAAGTAGCAAAGAAGAAACATTAATAACCTTTAAATACTTTGACTACATATTGAAATATTAATATTTTTGATATAGTAAATAAAAGCATTAAAACTAAATTCATGTTTCTTTTTAAATTGGGTATTATAAAATTGAAAATATATGGGGCTTGCATTATTTATTGGGTAGTACTCAAGTGGGCTCACAGTTCAACCTATTTATGTACTTCTTGCATGCTCAAATAATAAAGTGATGAATGATAGAAAAGTCTCAGTGTGGGTTCATATACTTGAGGCAGGTGTACCCTTAATCATCAAACTGAAATTGCTATCACTGGCCAACTGGCAGCTCAAGAAAGCGAAGATTTTTGTGCCAGAGGTGAAAAGACTACTAACAACTTGTGCTTCTGCTCAACAAGTGTTAGATGACAACTTCTAGGCACCCACACTAATTTTAAAAAACTATCCTTTGAGTAGGGCACATGCCTGTAATCCCAGCAGCTTAGGAGGCTGCGACAGGAGGATTGCAAGTTCAAAGCCAGCCTCAGCAAAAGCAAGGCACTAAGCAACTCAGTGAGACCCTGTCTCTACATAAAACACAAAACAGGGCTGGGGATGTGGCTCAGTGGTCAAGTGCCCGAGTTCCATTCCCGGTAACCAAACCAAACCAAATAACTATCCTTTGAATCCATCTTTCTCCTCTCTTCTTCCACATCTAGTCACTACACTGCTCTTGTGAACTTCTTTTTAATTCTGTTTTTCTCAGTCCTTATCCAATCAGTCAGTTACCTTGCTTTTGAAGGTGTAGTTTTCAAGTAGCCTCCCAGCTTCTTTCTTCCATGTTCATTTCAGTCTATATACTGCAACTAGAATAACATCTAGTATTTCTTTGCTTGAAATACCTCCATCAATTTCCACATTGCCAACAGGAAGAATTCTTTAGAAGTCAAGGCTTTGCAAACCTTATTTCTTGGTACTTCTGTCTATAAAATCTGAGCTTTAGGGAAACTCATATACTGAATTAATATATGTAAAGCACTTAGAATCCTGCCTGGCCTGTGCAAAGAACTGTTAAGTCTTAAATACTGTTTGAATATGCTCACTTTTATTTGAATATGCTGTCTAAATGTGCACTTCTGTCTCCAGAACACTAATTCCCTTTTCCTGTTTAAATACCTCCACCTCCAAAGGGAGAAGTGATTCAATCTATTAAAGACCAACACAAGGGTAATTATTACTATTTGAAAACTTAAAAAATGAGAAAAGGAAAAAGAAAAACTTAAATGTCCTCTCCATAATTAATAAAACCTATAAAAATGAACTCTAATTTAAAATCAAAATTTAGACTGGATAAGATGAAAATAAAGATAATTAAGTATTTCTTTCAGTCAAGAAACAGGAAATTTATGGAATGTTTTAGAGCAAAAGCAATTCTGAAAATAACAAATGGATTATAGATTAAGGGCAGATGCTCTGCAATTTTGGCATATATTAGAATAACCTAGGAAGTTTCAAAAATACAGTTGCCTCCACTAAGGGTACAGTGTTTTCTTGTCTATATGCACTGAGTTTGATCTCTAGTCATGCAAAAGAAGAAGAAAAAATACAGCTGTCTGGACCCCATTCCCACACAAGTTTACCAAGTCTAAGGTTATGGCTCAGATATTTGACTTTTTTTTAAGCTCCATAGGTGATTCATGTGTACAATTTTAAAAGTTTCAAAGGTGATTCTCATGTGCATCCACATCTGACAATCACTGATCTAGTCCAGAGAAACTCTGCTTTAAGAAGGTTGGACATGTTCGGCATGTATTTTTCTCAATGTTCTTCTAACACACTTTTTTTTTAATGGACACAATACTGTTATTTTATTTATTTATATGTGGTGCTGAGGATCAAACTCAGTGCCTCACATGGGCCAGGCAAGCACTCTACCACTGAGCCACAACTGCAGCCTTGAAGCACTTTTTTGAAAACAGAATATTCAACTAGAGAACTGAGTAATCTAGAATAACTTACGTGTTTATGAGTAGTGTTCTTAAGACAAAACTGAAAAAATTCCAACCCTTTGATATAGGATCAGAAAAATATATACATCCCCAATAGCAGAGTATTCACGTAAACACTTGTCTGTTGGTCAGACTTATATTAACTTATAAATTTCAAACAATTACTTAGGTAAATATATATTTAACTGTATACAATATTTACAACTTACAGATTTTACAACTCAAAATTAAACACTTAAGCCTTAAAACGTATGAAAAAGTTGGCACTTATGTAACACTTCAAAAATTTCAAAAGCAACTTTACCTCAAAAATACATTACACCAACCTTACAAAGTGCTAAGGTTCACTGGCTCATTTTATCTCAACAACCGACATGAGTACCTAAGTCTCTAGGAAAGGAGTAACACATGTATTGATATATTGAAAGCACTTTTTACTGCTGAAAAACTTGGATCTTTAAAACCTTACAATAGCCCGAGGTGGTGGAGCAAGCCTATAGAAAGAATCCCAGCTACTCCGCAGGCTGAGGCAAGAGGATCTCCAAGTTCCAGGCCAGTCTGGGCAAGTCAGGGAGACCCTGTCTCAAAATAAAAAAAAAGGAGAGGGCTGGGGGCTGGGGCTGTGACTCAATTGTAGAGCTTCATCGGATCCAATTCCCAGTAAGCTAAGAAAGAAAACAAGAAACCTTATAACAAAGCCCCTTTCACCCTCCAATCCTGTGATAACAAATCCTGTAGTTCTCCCTCATCGTCGCTGTCAGCATTCTCCTCTTCCTTTTTTTGCAGTTCTTTTATGGTCAAAACCTCTTTAAGTTTATTTTTAATTTCATCCTGACGATTCCGCAGCTTTTCCACCCGACGGTAACACTCTATCTGCTCATCAATTTCTCCAATCTGGCGGTCCAACCGCCCCTCTTCATCCTCTTCAGCGACTATAGCTTCAGAAATAGTGTTGACCTGCCTCATGGCTTTTTGAAATTCGTCCCACTCTTTGTCCATCTGATCCTTTGGAGCATCGACTTTTCGTACCTTTGCATCTACTTCAGGGTCGTCAAAAAATCCTTCCGGCAATGCTTCCGCGGTGTTTTCTCTCCTTTCCACCACTTTTTCATGTATTTCTGCTTTCTCAATTGACCCTGAATGAGGAATTAAGGGGGCCTTGGGAGGGTTCGTATTAAAGGAATCGTTTGGTAGCACACTACTTGTTGCTTCCCGCGAGGAGGAAAGTGAGTGTTCTTTGCCCTGTGCGCTGGGCGGCAGCTTGCTGCCATCCCCTCTTTTTCCTTCTCCTCCTCCCTCCTCTTCCTCCTCTTCCTCCTCCTCATCTTCGTAATCAGGGAGTAAACCGAGTCCCGAAGGTTTACTGGGTGTCGATCTAGCGGACTCTTTTCCTGTTTTATCAAAGTTGGTGGACAAAGCGGATGTGGAGGGCTGTACCTGAGGAGGTGAGCAGGCCTTGGCTCTCTTGGCGTCTTGGTTATCCGCAACCGACGCTTTCCTCTTGACGCCCTGAGGCGCTGCGCTTACAGATGGGCCCTGGGTGGCTCCTTTCGCGCCTTTCAGCTCTGCCACTTTCTCCCTGTGCTGCTTTCCCAGGACGTGAGTCTGCCACAGGAGCTCGCTCTTTACAGGGGTGTTACAAAGGGCACAACTCAACTGCCCCAAACGGTTGTACTTCGCGAATGGAGATTCTATCTTTTTCCGGTTAGTGCTCAGACGCTGCTTCTCCTTCATCAGTCGTCTAAGTTCTTCTTGATTTACTACTCGCTTCCCGGCCGGAGGCCGAGCGGAGGCGGAGGACGCCATCTTTGCGACCAGATCCCAGGCGACTTTGGCTTCCTTTCCGGCGAGGTCTGATTGCGCCACTTCGTACCGGAGAGGCGATTGGTCAAAGCGCAGGAGAGGGCGTGGCGCCAGGATTTTACCTCAGAACTACCACGAAGGCTTTTTTTTCTAGCTCAGCCGTTAGGCTATGGCTGCGATCAAGGCCATAAACTCCAAGGCTGAGGTGGCGCGGGCCCAGGCGGCCTTGGCTGTCAACATATGCGCCGCCCGAGGGCTGCAGGATGTGTTGCGGACCAACTTGGGTCCTAAAGGCACCATGAAAATGTGAGACGGCGGTTAGGGCACCCGGCGGTTTTTGGGGTGTGGGGGTGTCCTCTGATGCATAAGTTCAACCGAGACACTGGAGTGATCAACTTGTGGGCCTGGCTCCCTTTTTCTCATTTCTGCCCTGAGAGTCTCTAGCCTGGTGAGGAGGAAGAGAAAAGCCTCCCCCGAGGAAAGAGCCCCATGAGTGAAGCCGTGACATCCACTCTCCCTTTTTGGTTAAGGTTAATGTGCGGTTAGAAAGCCAGTTCATTTAACGCCCCTTTGTAAACGGAAGGCATTTAACTCCTCTTTCTTCCTTGCGTGCTGGGGATCAAACCCAGAGCTTGGTGTACCCTACTGAAATACTCTACCACTGAGTTACACCTTAAGCCTCAACTCTTCTGCTTTTTAAGACTGTTTGCCCTTAGTCTATAAATTCGAACCCCGCCCCGCTTTGTGTTGCGGGCATCTAACACTAGGTCTTGCACATGCTTGGCACAGACTCTGCCACGGAGCTAAATTCCCAGCCCCAGGAAAGAGTTTTTTTTGCATGGCAGTCAATGTGTTGTTATGGAAAGGGTACAGGATTTGGAGCCAAATTTCATAACCTAGCTCTGAGTATTTAGGCAAGTTCCTTGAATGCTCTGTGCCTATAGTTCTTCGTAGTTGTTCATTATTCAATATTTATTTAGCACCATTATTTTATTTACACAAGTGGAGAAGAGACTGGTGAGAGCAAAAGGGTGTAAGAGAAACATCCTGACAGGAAGGAGAAAACTAATATTAATGGTAAAAGAAGGCACCTATGCACTAGATGCTGGGAAAGCAGATGACAAAGATAGTTGCAGTTCTTAAGGAGATCTGGTAGAGACAGATGTGCTAATTATATATAGATGCATATAATTATACTGAGGAAAGGGACTAATTACTGATGGCAAAAGGAAAAGCCTCTCAAATAACAGATGATGTTTGATCATAACCTTGAAAGAAGAATGAGTTCACCAGTTGGAGAAGGGAGTACAAGGCCTCCTGAGTAATCTCAAGAATAAGAAAGCCCAACAATGGAAACAACAAACAAACAAACAAAAATGGCAATTTAAGGGAACCAAAACACTTGGTTTGTAGGTAGGTGGTAGATGAGGAAGAAACATAGACAAGCCAGATTGGGAAAGGTCAGATGTGGCATTGTTAAATTAGTTTGGATTTTAACCTTGAAGGTGATGGAGAACATACAAATTACCAAGGGATTTTTGAGTCACATTGCCTTTTAGAAAGATAAATGTATAGCATTAAAGGTAAATTCAAATTTGGAGATAATCAGGATGCTGTTTAAACAGTCCAGGGTAAGATGATAATGACAGTGGAAATGGGGGAGAGGAGGTTATAACTCAGATATTTATATCATAGACAGAGCTTGGTGATCTAACAAATGTGATGGATTAGAGGAACTAAGTTGAATGAATGAATAATTGATAACATTTACCAAATTTAAATACGTGCAGGAAATTTGCAAACATGTGCTTTGTTACTCATACTCCTCTTTGATCCACCTTCCTAACTCCTCAAGTACTCTCTAAATGCTCCATTTGGTCTGAATTCACCATAAATCCATCTTGGGAGAAATAATCCTGTGAACAGCAGGTGGTGATAGTTACTGTTACTGTGGTATCCCCGTCATGGCACAATGGAGTTTTCAAAGCCGTTTCCTGTATTAAGGAAAGTGGAATGGCAAGTACTGGGAACGTCGTGTTTTACTCTTTTTTTTTTTTTTTTTTAAATATTTTTTCAGTTGTTGACGAATCTTTATTTTATTCATTTATTATTTATATGTGGTGCTGAGGATTGAACCCAGTGCCTCACACATGCTAGGCAAGCACTCAACCACTGAGCTACAGCCCCAGCCCCGTGTTTTACTCTTGACTTGTGAAGTTAATATCATCACTGTTCTTTGAACAGGCTTGTTTCTGGTGCCGGTGACATCAAACTCACCAAAGATGGCAATGTACTGCTCCATGAGATGGTGAGCTGATGCTACTGACTTTAATAAACCTTAATAATTCATAATTAAGAACATGGTAAAATTTGTATACATTTAAGCCAAGGCTATCAGCTAACTACTGCAGTCTTGAGGTGTGCCTGTTGGATTAAACTTCAATAATTTTTTTTTGCTGTTTTCAAGCAATAACTTTGAGATACTTACAGACTAATAACAAACTTAAGGCACTGCATTATATTTTTTTGTAATCATGGAAGAGTAAAAACTCCTTTGAAATTTTCATAAACATTCATCTTTGAGATTGAAGGATTTAATCTTTTTTTGGAAATGTCATTGCATTATGAAAAAGGAGTGTTATAAAATGTCCAAACCTCATTAGTTCTCAATTTTTAAATTTTTGGACTTGACATTTACTAAGTATTCAATAATATAAAACTTGTAAACTTGTAGAATCAAACTTATTTTATTTCTTACTTATACTGTTGACCCTTAGGTTATCTTTTTGTGGTCTTCTCTCCCTCATTCCCCTTTCTTTTTAAATCTGTTGTTTACTTTTTCCAGCAAATTCAACACCCAACAGCTTCCTTGATAGCAAAAGTAGCAACAGCGCAGGATGACATCACAGGAGATGGTACTACTTCAAATGTTCTAATTATTGGAGAGTTACTAAAACAAGCTGATCTTTACATTTCTGAGGTATTACTATTTCACAGAATTCACTATTTTGAATGAAGTTTATAAAAAAGTAAAATGGTTTAATTTTAGAGGGTACAAGTTAATTTTAATCAAGATATTCTTGGATAATTAAAAATTGAAATAATGATAACTTCCCCCAAAAGTAATGCCTTTTTTTGGAATTATATACCTCTTTTAAAAATGAAATGGTTAAGATCTATATAGAAAGGTAAAAAATTACCCATGTACCCAAGAGTAATGGCTTAAGAAAGAAAATGCCACTAATAAGAGTTGAAACCAAATTATACACCTTTTTAAAAAATATCTTTATTTAATTAATTAATTAATTTAATTTTATTTTTAAAATTTTTTTTTTAGTTATAGATGGACACAATGTCTTTATTTTATTACTTTGTATGTGGTGCTGAGGATCGAACCCAGGGCCTCACACATGCGAGGCAAGCGCTCTACCGCTGAGCTACAATCCCAGCCCCTTAATTTATTTTTTTATGTGGTGCTGAGGATCAAAACCAGTGCCTCATGCATGCGAGGCAAGCACTCTATTACTGAGCTACAGCCCCAGCCCCTAAATTATACACCTTTAAAAAAAAACTGGGGGCTGGGGTTATGGCGCAGTGGTAGCGTGCTCGCCTAGCATGCGTGAGGCACTGTGTTCGATCCTCAGCACCACATAAAAATAAAATAAAGATATTCTGTCCACCTACAACTAAAAAAATAAATAAATATTTAAAAAAAAAACTGGAGGAAAATTATTGAAGATTTCCCATCTTGTGAATTTACCTACCTTTTTAGATTTATTTTCCTTTATAAACCATCTATTCATATTCTTCCATTAACTAGCCTCAGAAACATCATGCACATTTCTACCTCTGTGTCTTTGTTCAATGTGTATTCTTTCTTTGGTATTACTTACCTCTTTCCTATAATTATTTGAATTTTTTCCTCTTATTCAGAGACCATTCAGCAAAGCATTACCTGGTTAAAGTGCTAAAATTATTGCTTCTTTGTGTTTTATTCGGTATTGGGAATTGTCTGTTAATTCAGTACCTGCAACTTATCTCAGTTAGGATGCTTTGGACTGTAAGCAGTAGAAATTGACTAAAACTCACTTAAACAATGAGGAAGTTTTTAAGCTCCCATAATAGAACATTAAGAGATAAGGCTGGATCCCAGTTGAGTTGATTAAAAAGTTTATTCAGTCGTCAAATAACTGGGACCTTTCTGTCTTTTAGCCCTTTCATTTATTGTACTGTTTTATCCTAAGGCTTGTTTTTATCTTGAGTCTAAGACTGTCAGAGGAAATCAGGGTTACCCGCTGTTTGGTAATATTCAATAGGGGAAGGCAAGAGAAAACCATTCACACAACTATGGAATATAAATCCTTTTTGTGTGGTTGGGCCAATTTTAGTCTTATACCCATTCTAAACCAATAACTATTTTAAGGGGAATTGTCTTAGATTTATCAGGATCCATTCCTTGACGTAGGCATGAGCTAATTGTTTATGGAGCACAGGTAGAAAAGGGACACCCAAACAAAATAAGGTTTGGCTTATTTTAAGAGCCTGGCAGATAATGATATAATAATGAAACTGGGCAGATGGTGATAGAGCTAGGCACAGGATATGGCAGAAACACTGAGGAGGTAAGGATATCCTAAACTACAGTATCATAGTCAGAAAGTGACTCACGGGAGGAAGTAAGTCTGAGCTAAATTTTCAGGATGGAATGAACTAGATAAAGAGTGAGGAGCGAGGAGAATGGCATACCAGACCAAAGGGACAACATAGTGTTTTATAGATCAACAAGCAGTTTGGTGTTGCTGGAGTTTAAAATGATTTGCATGGTAGCAGAGAAGAAGCTGGAAGAAGTGGGAGCCAGATCACAGAGGGTGTGTAGTACATTAACCAAAAAACTTGCGCTTTATTCTGTGTTGAACAGACTAAACATATCAATGCAGTAATGTCTGGTGTGGTCATATTGGCATTTTAAACATCTGGGGACAATTTTAAGGGAGTCATGACCAGAAGTCCTAGTGGTTCAGATGAGAAATTGTGAGATCTTGGACTGAGGAAATTTTTGAAAATGATAACAGTACAAGCTCTAGAGTTAGATCTTGTGGGTTTAGATCCTAGCTTCACTTTTATAAAAACTGTTTATTGGTACACTTTAATTTTACATTTTAGTGGGATTTGTTATTACATATTCATACCTGCATACAACATAATTTGGTCAGTTTCATTCCCTGGTATATGGCTCCACTTAACTAGCTTGTTGATCTAAGGCAAATTACATTATTCCCTTAAATTTTGGCCATTCATCTGTGTAGTGGGAATAATAAATACCCACTTCATAGTGTTGTTGAGAGGGTTAAAGTAATAATTAATTCATATAAAGCCCTTAGGATAGTGCCCAGCACAAATGCTCAACTAATATCAACTTTTTAAATATTATAGGACTTATATAAAGGAATGAAAGGAAGGAATTAGAAATTGTACCAGCTTTTACAAAATTTGTTTATTATTTTAAAAATATTTTTAGTTGTAGATGGACACAATACTTTTATTTTATTTATTTATTCTTTATGTGGTGCTAAGGATCAAACCTTGTGCATCACACATGCTAGGCAAGTGCTTTATCACTGAGCCATAACCCCAGCCCCTGTTTATTATTTTTCAGAATAAATAATACTGTTCAGATCTACAGAAAAGTTGCAAGAATGTTAACAAAGAATTCCTGTGTACTTTTTATCCATGTTCTCCAAGTGTTATAATTTCTCCATCCTGGGCCTTGCTCTGAGATAGATAAAATATATGTAATTCTGTATATATAATTACATATAACATAATATCAGAGGAAATCATATATTAATTATACATATCATATCATACTGTATATCAGAGGAAATAATATATATCAGTGTATATCTCTTTTCATAAATAATTTGAGAGTAAGCTGCAGATATGATCTATCTCAGTATTAGTATAAATTTTATAATCAAGGATTCTCTTATATAACCACAGTATAATTATATAAAACAGGAAATTAATATGAACATTGACAAGTTCATGTAATACTATTATCTAATCTGCAGATTTATTCAAATTTCACCACTGCTTCCAATACTGACCTTTATAGAAAAAGAAAATCTACAGTCATGCATTGTATTCAGTTGTCATGTTCCTTTAGTCTCTTTTAAGCTGAAATAGTTCCTGAGCTGCCTTTTATGTTTCATGACATTGCTACTTTTAAGGACTATAGGCCAGTTATTTTATACAAAGTCCCTTAATTGGATTTGTCTGCTTCCTCACAATTAGACTCGGGTTGTTAATTTTTGGCAGGAATATCACAGAAGTACTGTTGTGCTCTTCTAAATGCATCCTATTAAGAGGAACGTAATGTCTGCCTATCCCATTACTATGATGTTAACTTTGATCACTGGGTGAAGATGTTGTATATCTATCACTTTTTTCTAAATCATTGCTGGTTCTTTTGCTCAGCATTAAAATGAGCCTTTGTTATTGTTGCTGTTCTTGGCGCTCATTTAGAAGGGAACCACGTGACAATATAGTTATAATTTTTGGAAATAAAAAGAGTGACTTTTATAAATGGCACATTTACATTTAGTGGCATTAATCTGGGTAACCTTACTTTTTTGGGACATAGTAATAGGTGAGGATAGTTACTTTGACTTTCAATGGTTTACTCCATAATTTTAAATTTTATGTTGATGTAATAGGGCCTGCACCCTAGAATAATAGCAGAAGGATTTGAAGCTGCAAAGATAAAAGCACTTGAGGTTCTGGAGGAAGTTAAAGTAAAAAAGGAGATGAAAAGAGAAATTCTCTTAGATGTGGCTAGAACATCTCTACGAACAAAAGTTCATGCAGAACTGGCTGATGTGTTAACAGAGGTATGTGATTAAACTTTTTGTATTGAGAATGAGTATAGCCTAACATATGATATTTTCTTTTTCCTAGAAGACAGCCATGATTTGCATGTGATTCTTTTGAATGCACAAGAAAATACAGAGATAAACAGTTATAGGATTATGTATAGACACCATTTTTTAAATATTCTTTTTAGTTGTAGATGGACACAATATCTTTATTTTATTTATGTGGTGCTGAGGATCAAACTCAGTGCCTCATGCCTCTACCACTGAGCTACAGCCACAGCCCTGTAGACACCATTTGATTGGTCAGAATAGTTTTGTAATTTTTCAAAAGTGTCAATAACACTTAAGTGACTTGAAAGTTGGGAGGGAGTTGGCTGCCTATAGATTATCTCCTGTGGGTAGTATACTCCTCAAAACCTAAAGGTCCATATTTTTTACACGAGTGATACATGAGGAAATTGTTTTGGCACTATGCCTTGTAGTTAAGGTTAACCACTGTAATGAAGCATGATTGATCTGATATATAATATTCACATTTGGGAAATGTATATTTGTTTTGTTTTCTTCTAAAGGAAGAACATAATGTTATATATAGACAAGACTGGCTAGATATTTTAAGAAGGTTTTTATTAGGTAGTTATCATGTGATGATATCATTATTGTTCCCCAGCTTTGCAGTTTCTAAAACTTGACTATATTAGATTTATCAGGAATGATGAATTCATAGTAACCAAAGTCATAAGATATTGACATACAAAACAGAATGTTATCTTACTAATTTGAGAAATACAAATGCTAAATGGACTGGAACACCTGAGTTGTTTCTGCTCAATTCTTCTTACCAATAGGAAAAATGTGTGAAATTGGTTTAAAAGCAGACAATTTCTTGCTGAGCAGAGTCAGAAGAAACAGCTGCATTTTCTGCTATTGGAGTACTCAAGTGGCTCAAGATCTATTATCTATTTAGGGCAGCAATTTTCTTTCTTCTTTTTTTTTCTTTCTTCTTTTCTTCTTTTTTTCCTCTTTCCGCATTTTTTATTGGTGCATTATAGTTGTATATGATGATGGAACTTGTTACATATTCATACATGCACATAATATAACAATATAATTTGGCCAGTATCACTCCCCAGCACTTCTTCCTCCCTCTCTTCCTTCCCACTTTTCTCTATTGATGTCCCCTTGATTTTCATGAGATCCCTACCCCCACCTTTCTTTTTCTTTTTCCTCTCTAGCTTCCACATATGAGAGAAAACATATGATGTTTGATTTCAGTTTAATTTATTTTGCCTAACAAAATTGTCTCTAGTTTCATCCATTTACCTGCAAATGACAATTTTATTTTTCTTTATGGCCAAATAAAACTCCATTGTGTATATATACCACATTTTCTTTATCTATTCATCTGTTGATTGACACCTAGGCTGGTTCCATAGTTTTAGGTGTTGTGAATTGTGTTGCTCTTAACATGGGTATGCAAGTATCACTATAGTATGATGACTTTAATTCTTTAGAATAAATACCGAGGAGTGGTATAGCTGGGTCATGTGGTGGTTCCATGCCTAGTCTTTTGAGGAACCTCCATACTGATTTTCACAGTGGTTGTACTAATTTACAATCCCACTAACAAGGGAAAGGTGTTCCTTTTTCTCCACATCCTCTCCTGCATTTATTATTGTTTCTATTCTTTTTAAAAATAATTTATTTTTACTTATTTATTTTTATGTGGTGCTGAGGCTCAAACCTAGTGCCTCACCCACACTAGGTGGGCGCTCTACTGCTGAGCCACAACCCTGGCCCTTGTTTATATTCTTGATGACTGTCATTATGACTGGCAAAAGATGAAATCTTAGTGTAGTTTTGATTTGCATTTCCCTAATTGCTAATAATGTTGAACATTTTTTCATATATTTCTTAGCCATTTGTATTTCTTCTTTTGAGAAGTGTCTTTTTAATTCATTTGCCCATTTATTAATTGGATTATTTATTTTTGGTGTTAAATTTTTGAGGCTTTTTTATTACTTTATTTTGCTTATTTATTTTTTATGTGGTGCTGGTGATCAAACCCAGTGCCTCGTACATGCTAGGTAAGCACTCTACCACTGAGCCACGACCCCAGCCCCTGAGTTTTTTTTAATATATTCTAGATATTGTCATAAGAGTAGCTAGGAAAGATTTTCTCCCATTCTAGAGGTTCTCTCTTTACATTCTTAATAGTTTACTTTGCTGTGCAGAAGCTCTGTTTTCTTCTGGAAATATAAAACCACTTATGTTCTTACTACCCAGTGACCTTTATCTTATTCCCTAGTAAGTGCCACAGTTAAGTATTATGTTACCTCAGGTAAAATTTTCTAAAATATAGTGGTTTCTTTTTGTTTTATTTCTATTTTTGGGTGGTTATACTTTAGGTTTTAATTTTCATAATCAGTTTTTTTTCATATTCTTTTCTGAGCTAAGCAATAAGATGTGCTTTGCTCTGCTTTTAAAAAATTACACAGCCCTGGGGATATATAGCAAAATAAATGAGAAAAGTTTTTCTAGGGTGTCAATTTTACTTTACCATTTGGGTAGAAGCATTATTTTCACATTGAAATAAATGTTGTGGCATGACCTGGAAACTTTTCATGGAAAAACATGAGACTTAAAAATGATATGTTATTATAGGCAGCAAATTTGAGCTCTTATCTTAGATTACATTTCCTCTTTTTCTATTAAGGTACCCTTTGGTGGAAGAGGTTGTATAGTGTTAATGTGGCAGAAATAACAGTGGCTTGACAGTAATAAAGACCTGAATTCTAGTCCTGCTTCTGCTACTGTTAGATCTTATTTTAAAACTGAAATTTCTTAAGTTCTCTCAGTTTCCTTACCTATAAAATAAAGGGTTTGGACCTGATGATCTCTGAAGTTCCTTTAGACTCTAATATCCATTGATATTATTTTTTGTCAGTATCTACAATAAAGTGGCACTTGTTGGCTTTGCCTTATATTTTGAGGCCTGAAGCCCTTTATGTGTTTAGCCTGGTGATAGATTATGGGGGCCAGTGGGATTTTTAGTAGTCCAAATTATCAACTATCCTCATTCACTTCTCTTTCAGGCTGTGGTGGATTCCGTTTTGGCTGTTAGAAGACCAGGTTACCCCATTGATCTCTTCATGGTGGAAATAGTGGAGATGAAGCATAAATCAGGAACAGATACACAGTAAATTTTGACAATACATAGGTTCTAGAATATTTGGTTTTCTTCAAATATTCTTTCATTAATATCACTAGTTGCTTTACCTCAACATTATTCAACGTGCATTAATTTGGTACCTACCATGAGCCAATCACTTTTTACTTTGATAATTATTTTGAAGAAGTCGGGTTGTTTGTCTTGAAGATTTTTTGTGGGAAGAGTTTTGATTACTCATGCAATTCTCTCGGGACTAGTTGAACCATTTGATTAGGTAATGTTTTTCCAGGAATTCATCCATTTTGTCTAAATCTTCAAATATTTGACATAAAATGTTCATAAAAATTCTGTTTGCAGGATCTATAGTGATATCCTTATTTTTCCTGGTGTTTGTATTTCCTTTTTAAAAATTTTTTGGTAAGTTTTGCCAGGGATTGATTTGGTTTTTGCTTCATACTGTCTTTCTCTTTATTATTTAATTATTTTACTTTGGGGAAAATTTTCTGCTTCTATAGTATGTATTTTTCCTTCCCCCTTCCTTTCTTCTTTCCTTCCTCTTCTCCTCCCCCTCACCCCCCTCTCATCTCACTATGTTGCCCAGGCTGGTCTGGAACTCCTGGGCTCAAGTGATTCTTCCTGCCTCATCCTCCTGAGTAGCTGGGACTTCAGGTGCTTGCTGCTACACAGAGTTCTTGCTTCTCTTTTATTGAGATAGCTACTTAGGTCATTAATTTTCAGCTTTCTGCTCTTATAATACAGTATTTAAGCCTTCAAATTTTCCTGAAAGTATTACTTAGCTGCATTCCTTAAATTTTGATATGTGGTTTTATAATTTTTAGTCTGTTTGAAATATTTTCTAATGTCCATGAGGGTTGTGTATGTGTATGTGTGTGTGTGTTTCAATACTGGGAATTGAACACAGGGCTTTGCATGTGCTAGGCAAGTGCTCTACTGAGCTACATCCCCAAGCCTCTTCTTAATTTTGAGACAAGGTCTCATAAAGTTGTTCAGGCTGGCCTCAAATTCTCCATCCTCCTGCCTCAGCCTCTTGAATAGCTGGTATTACAGGCATGAACCATTGCATCTGGGTATATGGTTCTTAATCTCAAAATGTCAGGGAAATTTTTAGTTATTTTGTATTGATTTCTAGATTAATTATATGGTCAGAAACTATGTTCTATGAGATTTCACTGCTTTGAAATTTGTTGAACTATATTTTATGGCTCAGTGTATAGTGAATTTTTGTTAATGTTTCCTGTACTTGAAAAAAATGTATGCCACAGTTGTTGGTACAAGTTTATATATGTCCAGTTAGATCAAGGGAATCAAGTTTGCTAATATTTTCATTTAGACCTTTTGGTAAATATTTTATTGGTATTTTATCTGCTTATTCTGTCAATTACTGAAAGATATATATTAGTGTCTTTCAGTGTTACTGTAGGTTTGTTTATATTTTTAGTTTTGACAGTTTTGCTTTATACATTTTAAGACTGTCTTGGCTTGGGAATGTTACTCAGTAGTATAATACTTGCCTTGTATGTGTGAGGCCCTGGGTTCAATCCCTGGCCAAAAAACAAATAAATAAACAAAAACCCCCAACACCAAAACCTCAAAAGACAGTCTTATTAGGTGCATACAGTTTTTAAAGCATTATATTTTCCTAGTGCATTGAACTTTTTCAACAATATGAAGTGATCGCCTTTTCTCTAGTAACAGCTTAAAAGTGTAATTTGTCTGATATTGATACAGCTGTCGCACCAGCTTTCTTTTAATTAGTATTTGCCTGTGATATTTTTTTATGTTTTACTTTCAATCTTTCTTATATTTTACATGCTTTTTTCACAAGTATAATATAGGGAGATTTAAAAATATTAAATTAGCAGGCCAAGGCCCAGGACCAACTTCAGGGACCACTGTAGGAGCCCAGCCAAGGACAGACCCAAGAATGCTAGCTGCCAATCGCAGGGGAACCCAGATGGAGGGAAGAAAATGCCTCTGGGACCCCTGCAGGAGACTGGGCCTAAATGAGGCCCGGGACAGCCCCCAGTTCTGTACCAGAGTCCCTGCTGACCAGCAGGAGCACAGGCCAAGGCCCAGGACCACCTTCAGGGACCTCCATGGGAGCCCAGCCAAGGTCAGGTTCGAGATTGCTACCCACCAGTCCGCTGACCCACAGGGGAACTCAGACAGAGGGGAAGGACTGCCTCCGGGGACCCCAGCGGCTAAGGCCTGGGACCACCCTCAGTTTAGCGCCAGAGCCCCTACAATCCGTGGGAGCCCAGGCCCAGGGCTAGACCCACCACCTGGAATCCCTGAGGGAGTCCAGGCCAAGATCAGGCCTAGGACTGCCCTCACAGGTCTGTGTGAGAGCCCAGGCCCAGGACTGCACCTGCACGTAGTGAGAATGCATGCTGTTGCTCCCTTCCTGTATCCATCTTGTACACTGCAGCTATCCCCATAGTTCTTCCCATGTATTAGCCTCTACCTTAGGGCAACAGACAGGGCATGGAGGCAGTGGCCAGCCAAAGTGCTGCATCTCTGATCAATCAGCCCAAAGCCAATGTAAGTCCCACCCTTTTAGCCCCATCTCTGAAAGTGTTTGCATCCATCCTGGACCACTCCCATTGTCATTTTGAGTTACCTCCACTACCACTGCCACCATCTTTAGTGGCAGTAGTGTTCATCTGGGGTCACCTGCTGGGGACTGGAAGTGAACTCCAAGGTGAGATACAGGTAATCTGTAGTGTCACTACAAGATAAAAACTGCAGTACCTCAGATCGTCATTGCAAGAAAGGAAGATACATAATCAACATGAAAAAACAAGGGAAGAAAGTGCCCCAAATAAACCAAGATACTATGATAATAGAATCCGTTGACAGCACAGTTGATGAAATGTCAGAGAAAGAATTCAGAATGTATGTAATTAAAATGATCTGTGAATTAAAGAATGATTTAAGCAAGCAGGCAAAAATTTATTGCTCCAACAACAACAACAAAAAAGAGCAAATAAAAGCAACCATTGATCACTCCAATAAAGAGATAAGAAAACAAATAAAGGCAACCATTGATCATACCAACAAAAAGATAAGGGAACAAATACAGGTAGCAAAAGATTACTCTAACAAAGAGCTAGGCTGGGACTGTAGCTCAGTGGTAGAGCTCTTGCCTAGCATGTGTGAGGCACTGGGTTCGATCCTCAGCACCACATATAAATAACAAATGAATAAAATAAAGATCCTTCAACAAATAAAAAAATATTTAAAAAAATAGAAAGAGCTAGACATTGTGGGGAAAAACAACAACAACAACCAGAAATTCTTGAAATGAAGGAAACAATAAACCAAATAAAAAACTTGACACAAAGCATCACCAGCAGAATAGATCACTTGAAGACAGAACTTCAGGTAATGAAGACAAAATATACAACTTGAAAATAAATTTGACCACACAGCGAAGATGGTAAGAAACCATGAACAGAACATACAAGAATTATGGGATACCACCAAAAGACCAAATCTAAGATTTATTGGGATAGAAGAAGGCACAAAATTTCAAACCAAAAGAATGCATGATCTCTTCAATGAAATAATATCAGAAAATTTTCCAAACATGAAAAATGAATTGGAAAATCAAATATAAGAGGCTTACAGGACACCAAATGTACAAAATTACAACAGATCTACACCAAGGCACATTATAATGAAAATACCCAGCATACAGAATAAGGATAGAATTTTAAAGGCCACAAGAGAGAGGAATCAGATTACATATAGGGAGGGACCAATTCGAATATCAGCAGATTTTTCAACGCAGATTTTTCAACTAAAAGCCATCATGGAACAACATATACCAAGCTCTGAAAGAAAATGGATGCCAACCAAGGATCTTATATCCAGCAAAATGGAGCTTCAGATTTGATATGAAATAAAAACCTTCCATGATAAACAAAAATTAAAAGAATTTACAACAAGAAAGCCTGCACTACACAGCATTCTCAGCAAAATATTCCATGAGGAGGAAATGATAACCCACAATGAAAATACACAAAGAGAAGAACTACACTAAAGGAAAGCCCAGTCAAAGGAGAAACCAAGTCAAGGTAAAAACCAAAAATAAACCAAAATGTCTGGGATTACAAATCATATTTCAATAATAACTCTGAGTGTGAATGGCCTTAACTCATCAATTAAAAGACATAGACTGACAGACTGGATAAAAAAAAATGACCCAACAATATGCTGCCTTCAAGAGACTCATCTCACAGGAGGAGACATCCACAGACTAAAAGTGAAAGGGTGGGAAAAAACTTATCCCTCACATGGACTGCGTAAACAAGCAGGATATCAGATAAAGTGGACTTCAAACCAAAGTTAGTGAAAAGGGATAAAGAAGAACATTTTATACTTCTTAAGGGAATCATATGCCAAAAAGATATAACAATCATAAGTGTCTATGCCCCAAACAATGGGGCATCTATGTATATCAAACAAATCCTTCTCAACTACAAGAATCAAATAGACTATAACACAATAATACATCTTGACTTTAACACAGCTCTGTCATCTTCCAAATAAAAACTAAACAAAGAAACCATAGAACTCAATAAAACAATCAATAATTTAGACTTAACAGACATATATAGAGTATTCCACCCATCAATCAGTGAGTACACTTTTTTCTTAGCAGCACGTGGTTCCTTCTCCAAAATAGATCAAATGTTATGTTACAAAGCAAGTCTTAGCAAATACAAAAAAATAGAGATACTATCCTGCATCCTATCTGACCATAATGGAATAAAATCAGAAATCAATGACAGTTTAAAAAATAGAAACTACTCCAACACCTGGAGACTAAATAATACACCATTGAATGATGTATGGATAACAGAAGACATCAGGGAAGAGATTAAAAAAAAATTCTTAGAGGTAAATGAAAACTCAGATACAACATATCAAAATCTCCAATACACCATAAAAGCAGTGCTAAGAAGAAAGTTCACTGTACTAAGCTCATTCATTAAAAGAAGAAAAGTCAACAAATAAATGACTTGACTACATCTCAAAGCCCTAGAAAAAGAGGAACAAACTAACACCAAAAGAAGTATAAGATAGGAAATAATTAAAATCAGGGCTGAATTCAATGAAATTGAAACAAAAGAAACAATTCAAAAAATTTACAAAACAAAAAGCTGGTTCTTTGAAAAAATAAAATTGACAAACCCTTAGCCACCCTAATGAAAAGAAGGAGAGAGAAAATCCAAATTACTAAAATTTGTGATGAAAAAGGAAATATCATGACAGACACTACTGAAATACAGAGGATAATTAGAAACTATTTTGAAAATTTATACTCCAGTAAAATAGAAAACCCTGAAGACACTGACAAATTTCTAGAGGCATATGACCTATCCAAACTGAACCAGGAGGTCATACAAAACTTAAACGGATCAATTTCAAGCAAGGAAACAGAAGATGCCATCAAGAGCCTACCAACCAAGAAAAGTGCAGGACCAGATGGATTCTCAGCCAAGTTCTACTAATTAATACCAATGCTCCTCATATTATTTCATGAAATAGAAAAGGAGGGAACTCTTCCAAATTTATTCTATGAGGCGAGTATCACCCTGATACCAAAACTAGAGACACATCAAAGAAAGAAAATTTCAGACCAGTATCCCTGATGAACATAGATGCAAAAATTCTTAATAAAATTCTGGCAAATCACATACAAAAACATATTAAAAAAATAGTGCACCATGATCAAGTGGGGTTCATTCCAGGGATGCAAGGTTGGTGCAACATACAGAAATCAATTAACATAATCCATCATATCAATAGACTTAAAGATAAGAATCATATGATTTTATCAATTGATGCAGAGAAAGCATTTGAGAAAATATAGTACCTTTTTAAGTTCAAAACACTAGAAAACTTAGGGACAGTAGCAACACACCTCAACACTGTAAAAGTTATCTATGCTAAACCCAAGGCCAACATCATCCTAAATGGAGGAAAAACTGGAAGCATTCCCTCTAAAAACGGGAAAAAGACAGGGATGCCCTCTTTCACCACTTCTATTCAACATAGTCCTTGAAACACTAGCCAGAGCAATTGGACAGATGAAAGAAATTAAAGGGATACAAATAGGAAAAGAAAAACTGAAACTGTCATTATTTGGCAATGACATGATTCTATACTTAGAGGATCCAAAAAATTCCACCAGAAAACTTCTAGAGTTAATAAATGAATTCAGCATAGTAGCAGGATATAAAATCAACACCCATAAATCCATTGCATTTCTATACATCAGTGATGATTCCTCTGAAAGAGAAATAGGAAAACTACCCATTCACAATAGCCTCAAAAAAAAAAAAATACTTGGGAATCAATTTAACAAAAGAGGTAAAAGACCTCTACAATGCAAACTACAGGACACTAAAGAAAAAAATCGAACAAGACCTTAGAACATGGAAAAATCTTCCATGTGCTTGGATAGGCAGAATCAATATTGTCAAAATGGCCATACTACCCAAAGCACTATATAGATTCAATGTGATTTCAATTAAAATCCCAACATCATTCCTTATAGAAATAGAAAAGGCAATCATGAAATTCATCTGGAAGAATAAGAGGCCCAGAATAGCCAAAGCACTCCTTAGCAAGAAGAGTGAAGCAGGAGGCATCACAATACCAGACCTTAAATTATACTACAAAGCTATAGTAACAAAAATGGTATGGTACTGGCATCAAAATAGACATGTAGACCAATGATACAGAATAGAAGACACAGAGACAAACCCATATAAATACAGTTATCTCATACTAGACAAAGGTGCCAAACACGTACATTGGAGAAAAGATAGCCTCTTCAACAAATGGTGCTGGGAAAACTGGAAATCTATATGCAGCAAAATGAAACTAAACCCCTATCTCTTACCGTTACAATATTAACTCAAAGTGGATCAAGGACCTAGGAATTAGACCAGAGACCCTATGCCTAATAGAAGAAAAAGTACGTCCAAATCTTCATCATGTCAGATTAGGACCTTACTTTCTTAACAGGACTCATTATAGCGCAAGAAGTAAAATCAAGAATCAATAAATGGGATGGAGTCAAACTAAAAAGCTTCTCAGCAAAAGAAACAACCAATGAGGTGAACAGAGAGCCTACATTCTGGGAACAAAGTTTTGCCACACGCACATCTGATAGAGCACTAATCTCCAGGATATATAAAGAACTCAAAAAACTTAACACCAAAAAAACAAATGACCCAATCAATAAATGGACTGAGGAGCTGAACAGACACTTCTCAGAAGAAGATATACAGTCGATCAACAGACATATGAAAAAATGTTCAACATCTCTAGTAATTAGAGAAATGCAAGTCAAAACTAAGATTTCATCTCATGCCAGTCAGAATGGCAATTATCAAGAATACAAACAACAATAAGTGTTGGCGAGGATGTGGGGGGAAAAGGCACACTCATACATTGCTAGTGGGACTGGAAATCGATACAACGAGTCTGGAAAGCAGTATGGAGATTCCATAGAAAACTTGGAATGGAACCACCATTTGACCCAGCTATCCCACTCCTCGGTTTATACCCAAAGGACTTAAAAACTGCATACTACAGTGACACAGCCACTTTTATAGCAGCTCAATTCACAATAGCTAAACTGTTCAACCAACCTAGATGCCCTTCATTAGATGAATGGATAAAGAAACTGTAGTATATACAATGGAATATTACTCAGCAATAAAAGAGAATAAAATTATGGCATTTGCAGGTAAATGGATGGAGTTGGAGAATATCAGGCTAAGCAAAGTAAGCCGATCTCAAAAAACCAAATGCTGAATGTTCTCTCTGATAAGTGGATGCTGATCTATAATGGGGGAGAGGACACAGGAAGAATGGAGGAATTTTGGTCAAAGGGGAAAGTGGGGAGGGGGCATGGGGACAGTAATGATGGTGGAATGAGAAGGACATCATAGCCCTAGCTTTATGTATGATTGCACATATGATGTGATTCTACATCACGTGCAGCCAGAGAAATGAAAAGTTGTGCTCCATCTGTGTACAATGAATCAAAATGCATTCTGCTATCATGTATACCTAAGTAGAATAAATAAATTTAAAAATAAATAATATAAAAATATTAAATTAGATAATCTTTATATTTTAGTTGGAATGTTTAATCTATTATATTCAATACACTATGGATATCTTTGATTTTAAATATACCTTCCTATTTTTTTAACCATTTATCCCTACTTGTTCTGTTCCCTTTTTAACTTTTTATTTTGTTATTTTTTATTACTCCATTTTCCCACTCTTATTAGTTTGCTAGTTCCATGCTTTATGTCTATTATTTTTGTGATCACCATAAATACTTAAATTATAGAAGTCTAAACATAATAACTTTATTCTCCTTCTGAATAACATCCCCATTAACTACGTCCTGAACCATATTATTATTTTTAAAACTTCCACTTGATACTATTATTACATTTTATATAGTGTCTGTAAAGATTTATCCTCACATTTCCAACTTGATTTGCTCTTTAATCCTTTATTCATGGGGAACATGTTTCAAGTCCTCTGGCTGGTGCCTGAAATCGCCAATAATACTAAGCCCCATATGTATAGTTGTTTTTTTGTTATCTATATAGGACTGATTCTAGGACACTCCTGTGGATACCAAAATCTGTAGTTCTTCAAGTCCCTTATGTATTAATGCATATAACCCACACAGTCCTCTTACATACTTTAAATCATCTCTAGATTACTTAGGGTACATGATACCATGTAAATGCTTTGTAGATGGTTGTCATGCCATATTGTTTAGGGAATAATGATGTAATAATAATGCAATCATTATAATAATAATCATTATAGATGCAGTTTTTTTTTCTTGCATATTGTTGATCTACAGTTGGTCAAATCCACAGACGCAGAACCTGCATATATGCAGGACTAACTATACTATGTTTTTTCCTATACATATATATCTGTGATACAGTTTAACTTATTAGGCAAAATAAGAAATAAACAATAATAACTAATAATAAAATAGAAAAATTATAACAATAAAAGGGGAGAATTGTCTTAAAATATCTTAGTATACTATGTTCACTCTTCTTATAATGATGTGATATAATAGTGTCTACATGAAGAGATGAAGAGGTGAATAATTTAGGCATTCTGATGTAGTGTTGGGCTACTGTACCTTCTCATGATGCTTAAGAAGGAGGATCATCTGCTTCCGATAGATCATAACATGTCATGGATAAATCCATGACAATATTGATGGTCAGGGATCCTTGACAATTGAAAGTACTTTTGCTGAAATTTTTTTTGAAACATTATAATCAAGAGTTGTTTCTTTTTATCTCATCAAGGTGTTACTGCAGAGGCTAGTACTTCAGTGATCATATGAGTAACTTTAATACTGCAGTCCAGCTGGGGACTGTATTCCATAATTTTGTCCTTTAATGTCTGTGCCATTTAACACACTTTGGCAAATTTTGGTAATGTCCACATTAGTGATTCTGCTTCAGTTTTTCCTCTTCCTCTTTCTCCTTCTCTTTCTTTCTCTTCCTCCTCACCCTTCTCTTTTCCTCTTCCTCTTCTTCCTCTACTTTCTCCTCCTCAGTGCCCAGGCTGGTCTCAAACTTATGGACTTAAGTGATTCTCCTGCCTCAGCCTCTTGAGTAGCTGAAACTACAGGCATGGCCACCACACCTGACTTAGCTTCTTTTTTTGGTCTTCCTCTTCCTTTGTAGATTACTCAACAAATTCTTCTCATTCCTCACTTGTTAACACTACAAGGTGTTGACAGCGGGTAACTGAGGCCACTGATAATTGAAACCGAGGAAGGCAAAACTTTAGACAAGGGAAACTACTGTACTTTGTTTCTGATTAAAGTTTATTCTGTAGATAACCTTTAGTGAAAGGTTGCTGGAGGCATACTGTCAGTTTTTGTTTGTCAGAAAATGTCTTTATTTTATCTTCATTCTTTGGTACTTTTGTTATATATTGAACTGAATTCACAGGTACAGATGGCCCCTAACAGTTCAACTTATGAATTTTTGGCTTTACAATGCTGTGAAAGTGATATGAATTCAGTAGAAACTGTACTTAGAATTTTGATCTTTTCCTAGTAGTCTGTGGTACAATAACGTCTTCCATTGCTGGGCAGTGGGAGTAGTCACATCTCCCTATCAGCGAACATTCAGGAGAGTAAACGACTGATACTCTACAGTGTACTGTGGAGCTAAACTGATGTTGAGAAGATTGGATGTAGAGTAGTAAATGTATTTTTGACTTATAATGATTTCAACTTTGATGATTTTATTGAGATGAAACTTTGTTGTAAGTTGAGGAGCATTTACTTTGAGCTGGTTGAAGGTATTGTTATGCTGTCTTCTGGCTTCCATTATTGCTCTTAAGAAATTAGCTGATTTTAAGGAAATTTTTAATTACCTATATGACACATAGATATTTCTCTTTGGTATTCTACACTTTTACTATGATGTATGTACATATGGATTTCTTTTTGTTTCTTCTATTTAGTATTTTCTGGGCTTTTTGAGTTTATAAATTGATGTATTTTATTTGGTTCACATCCATTACCTCCTGAAATATTTATTCTGCCCTGTTACCCATTCTTTTCAGTTAAATGTATGCTTGATGTTCTTACACTGTCTTTCATTTACTTTCTCTATTGTCTTTTGTGTTACATTGCATATCCAATTATTTGGATAATTTGTAGTGATTTATTTTGTAGTGATTTATTCAGTTATTTTCTGTTGTGTAGTGGCTAATCTTTAAATCAATCCTTTGATTAGAAAAAACTTTAGATGAAGTCTAATCACTGAAAAGTAACACAGTGAAAAGTGTACCCATCATCATAATAAAATATATCTGTATAATTAGCACTCATGAAAGAAACAGAACTACAAGAACCTTCAAATACCCTGGTATGTTCCCTGTCAGCCACTGTTTTTCAAGAAACATGACTTTCTATAGCATAGATTAATATTACCTGTTTTGTACTTGTCTAAGGGGAATCATAAAGCAGGTACTTTTTTGTATATGACTTTTTTCATTCAGTATTGTTTGTCAGACTCATCTGTATTATTCCATATATATTAGATTATTCATTCTCCTTGCTCTTTAGTATTTTATTGTTACTCTTGCAGTTCATTCATTCTGCTGTTGATAGGCAGGTAGTTTTCCATTTTTGATCTTTATGAATAGTGCTTCTATAAACATTATTATATCCTTTTGTTAAACATATGAATGCAAGTCTGTTGGTCCCTTGGGAAAAAAATCTTTTTTGAGACAAAGTCTATGTTGCCCAGGCTAGTCTTGAACTCATGAGCTCAAGTGATCCTCCAGCTTTAGCCTCCTGAGTGTGGAGAGTATAGGCATGTGCCACTGTGTCCAGCTTGTTTGTTAAAAATTTAATCACAATGTGTATGTGTGTGTGTATTTCTTTATATACTTAATTATAGAAGTTATTTTTGGTTCTTCCTTGAATAATCTGCCATGTCACTTTTTATGATTTTTTTTCCAAAATGACCTTTAAATAAACTCCTTCAAGCATATAGTTTATATCTGATAATTATAATATCTTAAGTTTTGGCTTGTTTCAGGTGTGGATTGTATATTTCTAGTTCTTGCTCATCATGCTTTGTTTCCATATGTGCCATTCATTGTGCTTGAAAGAAGTATTTGTAGAAATAATTTGAGACCTAGGATGAAGGTGCCTTTTTGGAGAGAAGATTTACATTTGCTGATGTCGGGAGCCCAGGAACTACTTAAAATTTACAGCTTGAGATTTTTTTGACATATTCATTTGACATGAATTCTTATTTCCAGTCCATGTGAGGACTGATTATTTCTAGTTCATCCTTCTGTATGACCCTGAGTATGTAGCCCGTTGGGATTCAAGCTCAATGTGAAGAGGGTCTCCTATTAGACGCACCACTTTGATCACTGGGCTTTTAGCTTTGTCTCATTTTCATTGCAAAATTATTGAAACTAAAGTTCATATTTTCCTGGCTTGTCAAATAACTTTAGAATAAAAGTACCTGAAGTTCTGGACTTATCTTGTAGCTGTACAGTGTTGAGTTTTGGTTTGAAATCCAGCATTTTTTAGTTGTTTTTGATAGTAGGCTTGGTCTAAATTAGCCTATTGTTACTGAAGTTAGCAAGTTCTTGATTTATATTTCAGAAGGATATCTGTAGTTGTTGTGTGGAGAATATACTTTAGAGCAAGTTGGGAGGTGGGGGAGGGGAAGTAACAGGAGAGCAATTAGGAATTTGTTATTATAGTTCAGGTTAGAAATGAAAATGGTTTAGATCAGGGCATATTTTAGAAAGAAGAGGCAATAGGATTTGGCAATGTTTGTATATGGAATGGAACAGAAATAAGAGTCAGGGATATTGTGTCATCATTATTAAATTGGAATTGATTGGCACTGGGGACAGGAACTGAGCTTTCAGTCACATTCTCAGCCCCATTCCTGAGGGACCCTTGGATCCTTAGCCCCATAGGACCCCTGTGTGCTCTGCCAAGCTGGCCTCAGAATTTGGAGTCGGTGAACAAGGCTGGCCCAGACACTCCCACATGAGAACTTGAGGATGGGTGCTGGCTCGAGACCAACCTTCCTCATGTCCTTCAGCACCTGCAGACCTACAGATTCAGCATGGACCATGCTTGTTCATCCCGCTTTGCCTTCAGCATCCCATGTCAGGAGCCAAGGCCCGGGAGGGGACCACACTGGAGGGGCCCTGTGCCTTCTCAGGCTTACATGGATGCAGCCTGGGTGAGCAGACACCCTCCAGCTCCCTCATTGTTCTTCACTGCTTGTCCCATTTTACTCCGCGGCTATCCCCAACTCCAGGTCTCCCATGGGTCCTTACCCCCAGTGAGAGATGCATCTCTCTGCCACCTCCTCCCCACTCCGAAATCATGAGAGTTGGCTGTTTTTCATCCTCCAACAGTTAAATCAGTGAGGTTCCCACAGGAAAGGATTCTGAGTGTCTGGATGGGAATGGCAAGTGCCTCGATTTTATTTTATTCATATGTTTTTGTTGTAGATGGACACAATACCTTTATTTACTTATTTTTATGTGTTGCTGAGGATTGAACCCAGTGCCTCACATATGCCCGGAAAGCGTAAGGGCAAAAGAAAGAGCCCTGGTCAGGTTATAAGTTTGTTTCTTTGTTTCTTTCTTTCTTTGTTTTACATTTGTGGAGCACAACAAGTTGGTTGCTTTTGGGCTGAGAGTGGAGGGCCTGGGCATTGAGATCTGGAGAATAAAGGGCATTTGACTTGGGGAAAAAAAAAAGTCAAGGATGTCTTTTGGACAGAAATAAAAGTCAAAGGTTTTTGCATGATCAGCTGGACGTTAAAGTCTTAACATCCCATGTCTTTGGATGGAGAAGACTGAGAAGAACAAGTTTGGGGAAATAAATGAGTTCATTTGAGGGAACATCATGTTTAAGATGCCTGTTAGGTATCCTATGGAGATGCTGAGTAGGAAGTTGGTGTGATGTGTTTGGAGTTCAGGATAGGATTGGAAAATAGGTATTTAAGAATCATCAGTATATATATAGATAACAAAGCCATGAGAGTAAATGAGATCATCTGGGAAATGACTGTAAATAGAGAAAAGAGGAAGTATAAAGATTGAGGCTTGGGAATTCCAATGCCTAGAGTCTGAAAAGATGAAGATTCATAAAGGAGGCTGAGAAGCAGTGGTCACTAAAGTGGGAGACCCGAGAGAGAGTAGTGCCCCAGAAGTCAAAAGCAAAAGATATTTTAAGGAGAGAATGAGCAGCTTTGTCATATGCTGCTGAAAGTTTAAATACATTGTTATAAACTGAAAATGGATTGTTATATTTGGAAAACAGTTTTTTTGTTCTCTTTAATGAGAGCTGCTTCTGTAAGAAGTGGAGATGAAAGTCAGATTGAAGGTGGGCTCAAGAGAGAATGCTTAGGGAAGAAGTGGAAATGCAAATGTAGACAAATCAGAGGAGTTTAGCTGGAAAGGGGAGCAGAGAAATAGAAGAAAATACTGGAATGAGGCTCATGGAGATTTTTTTACAGATGGGATTTATCATAGCAAGTTTGTATGCTGATTGGGATTTCCAATGGGAAAGAATTGATAGAGGAGACAAAGCAGGAACAGAGAAGAGAAATGGAATTCAGTAAATAAGCAGAGAAATTAACCTTACAGAGAAGGAATAGATCATTCACAGCAGTAGGAGGTTCAGGTTCAAGTGTCCCAGGATTGATAGAGGTAGTGATTGGACAATGTTTCTATTTTCTCAAAGAAACAAGGTCACTTGATGAGATCCAGGAGAGAGGAAGCATGAAGGAGGCTTGAAACATGAAGAACATTAAATGTTTAGTTTCTTCCTAAATAAAATATCTTCTCAGTTATGAGTTGTAGTAATCTAATTAATTGTATTAAACATCTGAAAACTTCCTTATAATTATGTTGAACTATTTAAAAATAATTTCTTTAAGGTGTAACAAATATTGGCTTTATAAAACATTCTTAAGTAGAAATGCCATCACCTAAGTGTGTTTTACAAGCTATAAAATTATATACTTTAGAAAGAATATTTGGCAAACAGAAAAAAAGTGGTTCATCTATAGTCCTACCATTAAAGCCTAGGGTTCTTATATTTTTCCTTTTTAATGATCTTATTTATTTATAAGGATAGTTATAATCATGCTTTAAATGCTAATTGTCATTCAGTGATTATCAACTATTCTGTAAATATTTTTCCACATTATTATTATTATCATTATTATTTTGGTACTGGGGATTGAACCTAGGGGCCCTTTAGCACCAAGCTACATCCCCAGCCCTTTTAATTTTTTATTTTGAGACAAGGTCTCTCTCTGTTGCCCAAGCTGGCCTCAAACATGGGATCCTCCTGCTTCAGCATCCTAAGTTACTGGGATTAAGGTGTGCATCACTATGCCCAACTCTGTTGCATAGTATTTGTGACCATCAAATAGTTGGGTCATTATTTGCTGAGCAGTATCTTATTGTTAGGTATTTAGGTTAACAGTTTTTAATTGTTCCATGTAATTATTTTGAACAGATTTTCCTAAGAGCTTCATTTTAAGACTCCCTTTCATTACTTGATCAGCTGTGTCATGTTTTTGAGCCGTATAACTTAGAGAATAATTCATTGACTTTTCATTGTGACTTCACAGTCATACTATGTTAAAGTGGATTCTTTTTCTTGATTTTACTAATTATATGTTAGATTTAAAGTTTTCACAAAGAAATAATGTGTACCTTGGTTGTTTTGTTATAAACTTGAGTATAATTCTAATTTTATATAAAATCTTAGAGCATATATTCAAAGTAAGAAACATTGCATGTTTTAATAGGTTGATCCGAGGATTAGTTTTGGATCATGGTGCCCGTCATCCAGATATGAAGAAGCACGTAAAAGATGCATTTATCCTTACTTGCAATGTGTCACTAGAATATGAAAAAACGTACGTGATAATTTCTCTTTATAAATAGAATTTAAGCTGTTTTTTCTAAAAGTGTTTTAAAATCTCTTCCCTCCCAGATGTTCTTCCATTTTCTTCTCTTCCCTCTGTCTTTACTAGCTTGTTTTTATTAATCTTTTAGAGAGGTGAATTCTGGTTTCTTTTATAAGACTGCAGAAGAAAAAGAGAAATTGGTAAAAGCTGAAAGGAAATTTATTGAAGATAGAGTACAAAAAATAATAGACCTGAAAGAGAAAGTCTGTGCTGAGTCCAATAAAGGATTTGTTGTCATTAATCAAAAGGTGAGGAAAAAAACACTTAGATTTTAATCATTTGTAAATGTTCTTCAGTATTTCTCAAAGTGTGCTTTATGGACCCTGGGGGTTCCTAGGACCCTTCAGGGAGTCTGAGGTTAAAACTGTTTTCATAACAGTAATAATTTCTTTCACATTGTGTTGACATTTTCATTGATATGAAAAGCAATGGTAGATAAAACTGCCAGCACCTTAGTACAAATGAAAGCAGCAGCCCCAAACCATTCTGGTACTCATCGTTGTCTTTATTGCCATACCACCATGCACTTGCAGAAAAAAGAAAGGTAGTTTCTTTTTTGGTACCAGGGATTGAACTCAGGGGCACTCAATCACTGAGCTGCATCCCCAGCCCTGTTTTGTATTTTATTTAGAGACAGGGTCTCACTGAGTTGCTCAGTGCTTCACCATTGCTGAGGTGGCTTTGAACTTGTGATCCTCCTGCCTTAGCCTCCCAAGCTGCTGGTATTACAGGCGTGCACCACTACACCGGGCTTGGGAATTTCATTTAAGAAAGTTTTGATCAAATGGTAAAACTTTTAAGCTTTATTAAATTTTGGTCCTTAATGCATTCTTTTATAAATCTTATGTGATAAAATACGAAGTACACAAGGAGCACTTCTGCTAAACAAAATGTGATGATTGTCTTGAGGGAAAGCTCTTCCTTACATGAGTGAGCTGTGAGCTAATAAACTAGTTACTTTTATTCATGAATAGCCATTTTTACTTGAAAGAATGACTGACAGACAAACTATATTATTTAGATTTGGGTATTTGGAAGATTTTTCTGGGAAATGAATGAAGCGATCCTAACACTTCAAGTGAGGAAAACACCAAACAGTGTTTGTTGCCAGTGGTAACATTTGAGTCTAATGTAGTAAATCAGTATTTTATAAGTGACTTCAAAATGCAGGATTTTACAAAATCACACATGGATAAATAATCCATTTTAAAGTATAAGACCAGTGGGTGGGCACAGTCATGCAGGCCAGTAATTCCAGTGATTCAGGAGGCTGACGTAGGAGGATCACAAATTTGAGGCCAGCTTCAGCACCTTAGTGAGACTCTGTCTCAAAATAAAAAATAAAAAAGTCTGGGGATATATCCCTGTGGGGAGAACACCTGTGGGTTCCATCTCCTATACCAAAAAACAAACAAACAAACAAACAAACAAAAACCAAAAACCCCAAACAAACAAACAAAAAAACCCCAGTGAATTTTAATGTGAGAGTCTGAAAAGTTCATTGATAATGGTTCCTTTATTCCACATTAAAACCAACCTTTAAGATACCATTACTTGTTGAGTTTTGGCATACATGTTGTTTTAGTCAGTTGTTTTCACAGCTGTGACCAAAATATCTGTCAAGAACAATTAGGGGGGGCTGGGATTGTAGCTCAGAGGTAGAGCGCTTGCCTCGCATGGGTGAGGCCCTGGGTTCGATCCTCAGCACCACATACAAAGCAATAAAGTAGAGACATTGTGTCCATCTACAACTAAAAAAAATATTTAAAAAAAAAAAGAACAATTAGGGGAGGAAAAGTTTATTTGGGGGCTTATGGTTTCAGAGGTCCCAGTTTATACATAGCTCATTCCATTCCTTGGGGCCTAAGATGAAGCACAACATCATGACAGAGGAGTGTGGTGGAGGAAAGCAGCTCAGGACATCACACCAGGAAGCAGAGAGACTCCACTCACCAGATAAGAAATATATACCTCAGAGGCACACCCCAATGACCCACCTCCTCCAGCCACATCCCACCTGCCTTCATTTACCACTCGGTTACTCCCCCTAATTACTTCACCTCTAAACACTTGCATTGTCTCATATGTGAGTTTTGGGGGAATACTGCACATCTAAACCATAACACACATACTATCAGAGAAGAATATCCATAATTATCTGAAAAGGCTTTTAGGGATTGAACCCAAGGGCACATAAGTACTAAGCCATATTCCCAAGCCTCCCTAAGTTTCTGAGATTGGCCTTGAATTTGCAATCCTCCTGTCTCAGCCTCCTGAGTCACTAGGATTATAGGAATGTGCCACCACACCTGGCAGAAAAGGCTTTAAAAATATTTCTCTTGCCAATTTTTATCTATACGGGGCCAGAGTTTCTTTATGTATCTGAACCAAAACAATATATCAAATTG
The DNA here is from genome assembly GCA_004024805.1 of Geosciurus inauris. Classification (NCBI taxonomy): domain Eukaryota; kingdom Metazoa; phylum Chordata; class Mammalia; order Rodentia; family Sciuridae; genus Geosciurus; species Geosciurus inauris. Next base: position 55,082 of record PVHX01007827.1, on the reverse strand, counting down.
AATGCAGAAACAAATAGGAGAATCTGTCTTTTATTTAGACAGACATTAAAGAGATTTGCACAAATGTAAATCATTCTCATGTAAATCATTTTGGGAAGTATGGTAAATTTTCATTGAAAAGTATTATTTGTGTTAACATAAAATGAATTTATTATTTTAATGGATTAACAAATATTTTTAAATTTCTGAATTTTAATTTATAACATGATAAACAGATATCGTTCCAAAAACAAACGCTCTTTGGGGTCTTAATAGTTTTTAAGAGTATAAAATGGTACTGAGACCAAAGAGTTTGAGAAACGGTGTTTTAAAATATGTTTATGGCTAGGAGAGTAGCTCAGTGGTAGAGTGACTGCCTAACATGGGTTTGATATACAGCACAGAAAAAAAAAGTTCATAATTTTTGTGTTAATTTGATTATAGGGAATTGATCCATTTTCCTTAGATGCTCTTGCAAAACATGGAATAGTAGCTCTTCGCAGAGCAAAAAGGAGAAATATGGAAAGGTAAGATTGTGCATTACAAATCCTAACTTCTTTAAACAAACTGAAATTATCTCATGGGTAATCCTTTTAATTTATAAGTAAACACTGTTGAACAAAATAATAGTGTATAAATACAAAATTTTGTTCTTAATTTTAATAAACAGTTGAATTGTCAAAAATCAGGGTCATTAACCTGCTACAGAATTTTGTTACAGTACAAGGAAGGTTTTCATATTTTTAAAATAGATTTTAAAAACAGTACAATGTAATGGGACATGATCTCACTTACATGTGGAATCTAAAAATGTTGCAGTCATAGAAGTAGAGAGAAAACAATAACAAAGGCACACACCTGTGATCCTAGCAACTCAGGAGTCTGAGGTAGGAGAATTTTAAGTTCGAGGTCATCTCAGCAACTTAGTGAGGTCCTAAGCAACTTGGTGAGACCCTGGTTCAAAATAAAGAATTAAAAGGGCTGAACATGGTAGCTCAGGCGTAAAACACCCCTGGATTAAATCCCCAGAATGGTAGGGGGGGGCAGAGAGGAGAATGGTAGTTTATTAGGGACTGGGAAGTTTGGGGGTTTAAAAGATGTAGGTCAAAGGATACAAAATTTCTGTTAGGAAGAATAAGTTCAAGGATCTATTGTACAACACAGTAACTGTAGTTAATAATATACTGTATTGTTAAAAATGTTAATACTAGATTTTAAGTATTGTCACTATAAAATGATAACTATGAAAAATAATGCATCTGTTAATTAGCTAGATTGAGCCATTTTGCAGTGTATATATTTCAAAACATAATGTTGTACCTGATAAATACATAAATTTGTCAACTAAAAAGTAAACTGCCCCCCCATATAATATAATACAGCTTCTATATAGTTTTCTGTGTCAAATCCTCTCATCTCTAAGATATTAGTTTTTATGTTTTCCATAATCAAAACTATATAATTTCAGACTGTCTCTTGCTTGTGGTGGAGTGGCTGTGAATTCTCTTGAAGACCTCAATGCAGATTGCTTGGGACATGCTGGTCTTGTATATGAGTATACACTAGTGAGTATTTCTGTGAATAGTTGTTATAGGACTGTAGCTCAGTGGTGGAGTGCTTGCTTAGCATGTGTGAGGCGCTGGGTTCGATCCTCAGCACCACATAAAAATAAATAAATAAAAGTATTGTGTCCATCTACAACTAAAAAATATTTAAAAACATAGTTGTTACAAAGCAAACACTAAGCCTTTTTAAAAAAATAATTAACTTTTTAATTCATATTTTGTATTCTGAAATCTGACTAACCTCAAGGACAGATTTTATAATTTATTTACCTAAATATTTCTTAAGAGTTCAAATATATCTTAATTACTTTTAAACATTTTTAGTTATGCATAGGAAAAATTCTCATGAAGAACAGATTCTAATATAAAATAGGTCTTGATTTCATAATGACATTGAATATTAGTTATGTGTGTATGTGTGAGAGGGGTGGTGGGGATAGAACCTAGGGCTTCACACATGCTAGGCAAGTACTCTACCACTGATCTACATCCCCAGCCTGAAATTCTTGTGTCATTCTTTAGGGTGAAGAAAAGTTCACTTTTATTGAGGACTGTGTTAACCCTCGCTCTGTCACATTGTTGGTCAAAGGACCAAATAAGCATACTCTCACACAAATCAAGGATGCCCTACGAGACGGACTTCGTGCCATCAAAAATGCTATTGAAGATGGTAAGCTCTTTTTGTGATGGATATGGACCTTGCATCTTTTTGAAGTATTAATAAATCTGTCATGATATATGTGGTAGTTTAAAAGATAAAAATTATTTCTCATTTCACTTTGGACAGTGTGTTGTTTGGATTGTAAAGATTTTTCCTTTGAAATATTCTGCTGTCCTTTTAATTAATTCCTGTTTATGAAATGAAAAGTACTTGATGATATAATGTCATTATTTATTTTTAGAAATTTATTTTTAAAAGCATGAAAATTTTTTTATAGCTTACAACTCATTCCATTACCTCAGGTGCTGTATAATTTTATGAAATATTGGGAAGGAATATTAACATTTATTATTTATTAATGATTTATAACCAACTTTTTCTGAAAAGGATTTGGGGTGGATAATTCATTTAAAGTAGGATGATAGGCACATGAAAGGATGTTCAACATCACCAGTCATTAGGGAAATGAAAATCAAAACCACAAAGAGGTACTTTTTCACACTCTCTAGGATGGCTATAATAAAAATGGTGGACAACATTGTATTGACAAGGATGTAGAGAAACTGGAAAGTTGATGCATTGCTAGTAGGAACATTGGAAGACAGATAGTTTCTCAAAAAGTTAAACATACAGTCACTGTATGACCCAACAAGTCTTAGGGATATATGCAAGAGGTTGAAAACATGTTCGCACATAAACTTGTACACAATGTTCATGGCAGCATTATTCAAAATAGCTAAACATGGAAACAAGCCAAATGTCCATTAGCTGATGAATGGATAAAAAATGTGGTATTTTCATGATAGAGTATTATAAAGTACTGACATATATTATAACGTGGATGAACCTTGAAAACATGCTAAGTCAAAGACTCTAGATACAAAAATCCACATATATGCTTCCATTTATGTGAAATGTCCAAGAAACACAAATTCATATAGACAAAAAGGAGATTAATGATTGTCAAGGACTGGGAAGGGGAGAAGAGTGATTGCTAATGGGCATAGGGCTATTTTGTGGGGGGAGGGGATAATGAAAATGCTCAGGAATTAGATAGTGGTGATGGTCGCAAAGTCTTGTAAATATATTTTATGATATATATACATATATTTTGGTACCAGAGATTGAACCCACTTAACCACTTAACCACAGGGCCACATGGTTAAGGGCCACTTAACCACGGGGCCACATCCCAAGCCCTTTTTTGTATTTTATTTAGAGACAGAGTTTCACTGAGTTGCTTAGTGTCTTGCTAAATTGTTGAGGCTGGCTTTGAACTTGTGATCCTCCTGCTTCAGCCTCCCAGTATGATGGGATTACAGGTGTGTGACACTGTGCCCAGCAAAATATTTTAAAAAGCACTGAAAAGTACACTGTAAGAGGCTGAATTTTATGGCATGTGAGAGAGATAAGAAACATAAATAGTGGTTAGATTTGTTTGATGAGCAAAAACAGATATGAAATAATGGTAAAATTAAAGTTGAAGTGGAAAGTTAGAACCTAGAGAAAAGAATATAAATAATAGCAAATATAATAATCATTATTAATATTTAACCACTATGAATCACTACTATTATTAATATCAATTACTATTAATATTTAAGTTACCAGAATATACATAGATTTCATTACTAAAAAAATTGAAAACACATCAGTTCCTAATTGGAAATAATATGGGGCTTTATATATGGGTCACTGTCTGCTTTTTGTAGTTTTTTTTTTTTTGCTATTCTGAGCATTGAACCCAGGAGCGCTTCGCCACTGAGCTACATCTACAACCCTTTTTATTTTTTTTTAGTTTGAAACAGGGTCTTACTAAGTTGCCTAGGCTGGCCTCAAACGTGGCCCTACTCCTGCCTTAGCCTCCCAAGTCACTGGCATTATAGGCATGCATCACCACACCCAAATTTTGTAGTCACTTTTTAAAAAATTTTTTTAAAATTGTCAATAGACCTTTATTTTATTTATTTATATGTGGTGCTGAGAGTTGAACCTAGTGCCTCACACGTGCTAGGCAAGTGCTCTCCACTGGAGCTACAACTTCAGCCTTTGTAGTTACTTTTGATGGATTCTACTGGTGTTTTCTTGAAATTATCCAAGCTTGAAGCCTTCGATAATTACACTTGATTCCTAGAATTTAGAATACATAGGTGGATGAATAAACTACTATTTTTTCTTTATCATTTCAACCACTTAGGATTTTTTTTTTTTTTTTTTTTTTTGGTACTCAGAGGCCTCGACCACTAAGCCACATCCCCAGCCCTATTTTGTGTTTTTTTATTTAGAGACAAGGTCTCTCACTGAGTTCCTTAGCACCCTGATGTTGCTGAAGCTGGCTTTGAACTCGTGATTCTCCTGTCTCAGCCTCCCAAAATGCTGGGATTATAGGCATGCGCCACCATGCTTTAAGGAATTTTATTATTAAGATATAATTGAGGGCTGGGGCTGTAGCTCAGTGGTAGAGCGCTTGCCTAGCATGTGTGGGGCACTGGGTTCGATCCTCAGCACCACATACAAAAACAATAAATGAATAAAATAAAGATCCATCAACAACTAAAAAAATATTTTTTAAAAAAGATATAATTGACATAATGAATTGCACATATTTAAAGCTAACACCCCTGACCATCATCTCAATTGAGATAATGAACATATCCATCACCCCAAAAAGGTTCCTCAGTGTCCATTGATAATTCCTCCCTCTGCTGCTTTGCATGCCACCCCATGTACAGGCAACCACTGGTCTGCTTTCTGTCACTATAGATGAATTTGACTTTTCTAATACTTTATATGAATGTAATAACATAGTATGCTCTCTTTTTTTAGTATAGCTTCTTTGATACTGAATAATTATTTTGAAATACTTTCTCTTTCTGTAGTTGATTCTGTTTTATTGTTAAATGGTATTCCTTTATATGAATATACTATAATTTATCCATTTACCTGTTAATAGAATTTAGTTAGTTACAATTATTGGCTATTACAAATATATCTGCTATGAATATTTCTGTGTAAGTCTTTTATGGACATATTTATTCATTTTTCTTGGATAACGCCTAGGAATCCAATGGCTATGACAGATATATGTTTAACATTTTACAAATTGCTAAACTGTTTTGTAACCTTCACATTACACCCATCATCAGTGTATGATTGTTCCTGTTATTCTCATCAATACTTGATATGATAGGCTGTTTTAGCTTTTTTAATATTAAACAAACAAATAAATTGGGGTTTTAATGTGCATTTTCCCAATGATTATTGATGTTGAACATCTTTTTATGTGCTTGTTAAGCATGTATCCTTCATAAAGTTTCTGTTCAATTTTTTTTTGTCCTTTTTAAAACTTGGGTTTTCTTATTGTTGAGTTTAAAAGTTCTTTTACATTCTAGATTCGAGTACTTTCTCAGATATACAATCTGTAAAGTTTTATCTTTCTCTGTAGCTGCTTATTCTCTTAAGAGTGTGTTTCAAACAGAAGTTCTTAATTTTGAGGAAGTCTAACATCAGTTTTTTTTTTCTTTCACAGATTATGCTTGTGGTGGGTAACTAAGAAATATTTACCTAACCGAGGGTCACAAAATTTCTCTTATTTTTTCTTCTTAAAGTGTTATTGTCTTAGGGTGTACATTTTTAGGTCTTTGCTTGCTTGCTTGCTTGATTTCTTTCTTTCTTTTAATGGTGAGAGCAGCACATCACAGAAAAATACATTTATTAAACATCAAATGACATAAACTGCTTATTCTGTGAACACAATGGTTTTTTTGTGTCTTCAGTTCATCTTAATCTGTTTAGTTCTAAGCTTCTTTTGAAAACTCTTTGGAATGTAGAGTTATTCATTTCAGAGAATAGGTCTGCTGCCTTCCTGGTGGCAATGGAAGGTGTTTAACGGACACTGCTTTGTAGCAGAGATTGATGGCTGCCTTTTGATGACAAATTGTAAGTCTTCATCAGGACTGAAGTATGATATATATATCTGCCTGCCTATGTTGGAGAGGCCTTAGTTTCAGAGGTATTGGTCCATAGGCGGCCAACTCCATTGCTCTGGGCCCAAGGTGAGGCAGCACATCATGGCAGAAGGGTATGGTAGAAGGAAGCAGCTCACATGACGATCAGTAAGCAGTAGGTCTATGTTTCATTTAAAGTTAATTTTTGTATATAGTTCAGGATAAGGATCCATACTCATTTTTTTTTCACGTGTTAAATTGTTTCAGCCACATTTCTTGAAAAGAACATGTTTTCACCCCAAATCCCGTTTGCACCTTTATTAAAAATCAGTTGTCCAGCTGGGTGTGGTGACCTCTAATCCCAGTGACTCAGGAGGTTGAGGTAGGAGGATCTCAAGTTAGTGGCCAGTCTCAGCAACTGAATGAGGTCTGTGTAACTTGGCAAGAACCTTTCTCAAAGTAAAAAAATAGAAAAAGGCTAGGATGTGGCTCAGTGGTTAAGTGCCCCAGGGTTCAGTTCCCCATACTTAAAAAAAAAAATCAGTTGTCCATATTTTTGTGGTTCTATTTCTGTGTTCTTTACTCTGTTTCATGGATTTATTTGTCTTAATGTTAGTATCATACTGTCTTGATGACTATAGCTTTGTAAGTCTTCAGATCATTAGTGTTAAGCCTCACATTGTGTTTTTTGTTGGGTTGTTTTGTTATACTGAGTCCTTTGTATTTTCATATGAATTTCAGAATCATCTTGTTAATTCTTATCAAAAAGACTTTTGGGGTTTTGGTTGGAATTTCATTGCATTTATAGATCATTTTGGGGATACTTGATAATAATATTGAGTCTTTCATCTCATATATTTGGTATTTCTATCCTTTTATTTGGGTCTTTTTGAATTTATCTCAGCAGTATTTTTTAAATAGTTTTTAGTATGAGTTTCTGACATTTATTTTTTCAGATTTAGCCTTAGGTGTTTTCAGATATTTTGATACTATTGTATATGGTACTTTTAAAATTTCAATTTCTGGCTGTTAGTTGCTAACATATAGAAGAAATACAGTTGATTAATGTATATTGATCTTGAATTCTACAACCTGTTAAATACATTTCTTAGTTTGAATAGCCTTTTTAAAAATAAATTTCATTGAACTTTCTATATAAATGGTCATGTAGTCTACTAATAAAGACAGTTTAACTTCTTCCTTTCCAATCTGGATGACTTTCATTTATATATTTTTTTAATTTCATGGGCTAGAACTTTAATACAACATTGAATAGAAATGATGAGAATGGACATCCTTTCTTTATTCCTGATCTTAGATGTTATTATATTTTGGATCTGGAATTTCTCTCAAAGTCTCACTTGTGGAAGGCTTGGTTCCCAGTGCAGCAATGGTCACAGGTGGGGCTTTTAGGAAGTAATTGGGTCATGAGGGCTCTGATCCTATCAACAGATTAATCATTGATGGAAAATATGAGGGGTAGGATCCAGTTGAAGGAAGTGGGACCTTGGGGTGTGCCTTTCTCCCCAGTTCCCCTCCTCCTCGGCTTCTTGGCCTCTGTAAAGTGAGCAGCTCTCTGCACCACATCTTCTGCACCAGGATGCTCTGCCTTACTCCAGCCCATAGCAATAGAGCCACCACACCATACACTAATACCTCTGAAACTGTGAACCCAATAAATCTTTTCTCCTTTAAGTTGTTTCTTCAGGTATTTTGTAACAGGAATGAAAAGCTAATGAACACAGATAGAAAGCATTTCATTTTTTGCCATTATATATTTTATCAGCTGTAGATTTTTTTTTCTAATCAGGCTGAGGAAGTTGTCTTATACCGAGTTTACTGGGGGTTTTTATTTTATTATTATTATTATTATTGTTATTTTGTAGTACTAGGGGATTGAACCTAGAGTCTTGGGCATGTTAGGCTCTATCACTGAGCTACATTCCAAGGCCTTAGTTGTTTTTTGTTTTTTTAAAATTTCAGACAGGATCTCACAAAGTTGCTAAGGCTGGCCTCGAACTTGTGAGCCTTCCTCAGTCTCCTGAGTAGTTGGGATTACAGGCATGTGCCACTGTGCCCAGCAGATGAGAGTTTTGTTGTTTTTTTTAAATCAAGAATAGATATTAGCTGGGCGCAGTGGTACACGCCTGTAATCCCAGCACTTTGGGAGGCTGAGACAGGGGAATCGCAAGTTCAAAGCCAGCCTCAGCAACTGCGAGGCGCTAAGCAACTCAATGAGACCCTGTCTCTACATAAAACACAAAATAGGACTGGGGATGTGGCTCAGTGGTCAAGTACCCTTGACTTAAATCCTCAGTACCCAAAAATAAACAACAACAAAAAAATAGATATTGGATTTTGCCATGTGCTTTTTCTGCATCTACTGAGATAATCATATTATTTTTCTCTTTTAGTTTTTTAGAGTGATAAATTATCCTGATTCAAATGTCCAATTAAGTTTACAGTCTTGGGATAAACTACTTAGTTATGATGCATTACTTTTTAAAAAAATAAATGAAAGTATTCTTAATTTGTGATGAAATATACATAACATAAAATTTATGGTTTGACAATTTTTGAGTATATAGTTCAGTAGCAATAAGTGTATTCACACTGTTGTGCAACCATTACATCATCTACCCACACATTTTTCATCTTGTAAAATGAAACTGTACCATTAAACAATAACTCCCCATCTCCTCGCAAGTACCATTATATACTTTTTTAAAAAGAAAATTTAATTGATTAATTAATTTGCAGTTTTAAGGATTGAACCAGGGTATTAGGCATGCTAGGCAAGTGCTCTACCACTGAGCTACATTCTCTGCCCCCACCATTCTACTTTCTGTCTCTATGAATTTTATTACACCATATACCTCATGTGAGTGAAATAATATAGTATTTGTCCTTTTGTGTCTGGCTTCTTCCACTTAGCATAATGGTATCAAAGTTCATCCATGTTGTAGGATAAGTTAGAACTTTCTCCATAAGACTAAATACTGTTGTATTCTATGTACATACCACATTTTATTCATCTATTCATCTGTTGGTGGAAACTTGTGCTACAGCTACCTTTTGGCTTTTGTGAATAATGCTGCTAAATATACTAGCCTTTTTATATATTTTTGGACTTGACTGACCAAAATTCTGTTAAGTTTCACATCTATATTTATAAGGGTTTGTATATATTTTTTCTTGTAATACCTTTATCTTTTTTGGTGTTAGAATAGTGTTATCTTTATAGAATGAGTTGGAAAGTCTTTCTTCCTGTTCAAGGTTTTTAAAATGTTGAATTGTATAGAATTGGTATTACTTCTTCCTTGAATGTTTGGTAGAATCTGTCAGTAAAACTATCTGAACCTACAGTTTTCTTTATGAGAAGGCTTTTAACTATAAATTCAATCTCATTTTTAATGGATACAAGAATATTACAGTTACCTCTTTTTTTGTTGGACTTGAGTAGTCTGTATCTTTCAAGAATTTGTCCACTTCATCTAAGTTGGGACCATCAAACTATTTCCCATGAACTAAATCTGACTTGCTGTCTGTTATTGGTAAAGAAAGTTTTATTGGAACACAGACCTCCCATTTGTTCATGTATTGTCCGTAATTTTTGTGTAACAGTAGTAGAGTTAAATAGTTTTAAAAGAAGTGGTATAGTCTACATAGCCTAACATATTTATTAACTTGCCTTTTGCAGAAAGTTTGCCAACTTCTGATCTAAGTTTTTAATTTTATTGGTATAAAATTGTTCACAAGATTCCTTTATTGTTAATCTTAATATTGGTATAATATGTATTGATGTCACTTTTCACATTTATCCTTTTTATTTCATTAATTTTCACTCTGATCTTTATTGTTTCCTTTCTTCGGCTTACGTTAGGTTTCATTTGTTCTTCCCTTATTTCTTAAGGTGTAAGTTGAGTTCACTAGTTTAAGAGCTTTCTTTCTTTTTTTCTTTTTCTTTTTGTGGTACTGGGGATTGAACCCAGGATGTTACCACCGATGTTATGGAAGGGAATGTTCTACCACTGAACTACCTCCCCAGCCTCACCTTTTTGAAAATTTTGAGACAAGGTCTCACTAAGTTTTCCAGACTGGCCTTGAATTTGGCAATCTTCCTGCTTCAGCTTCCTGAGTAGTTGGGATTACAGGCATGTGCACCACGCCTGACTGACTTTCTTTTTTTCTAATGTAGGTATTTAGTGGTACAGATGTCAATTTACTGTTTTAGCAATATCCCACAATTTTTCATATACTGTGTTTTCACAGGGGAATGGGATCTGGGACATTTTCAAAGGTAGTTAGGTACTTGGGTTCATTTGTTTATTTGTACATTTTTTAGAGTGCATTCTGTATTTAGCAAGGAGCTTTTTGAAAAGTATGAGCGGGATGTAAGAATATAATCACCTTGCAGGTAAACAGTTCTTTCAATGGTTATGTTGTGAAGTAAAGTGGGAAAAGGGCATGGTAATTTTAAAAATGACATGAAATAAAAGAAGCTGTCGTGTTTGTATTGTTTTGTTTAAAGATAAGTGATTCCAAAGCAAGTTTGTGATTTGAATAAGTTGTAAGTCGTATAAAACTATACAAGAAGATGTAAAAGTAATAACCTGGTTTGAAAATTGACATGTTTAAGCAAAGTTCTTGCCTTAGAATAATAAGACCACCTACTTTTTTTTCTCAGGTAGTGAGATAAGTAAACTAAAACAGGCCAATGGGAGAGACCCTTAGTAATGGAGATCTCATTGTGGAGACAAATTATGTCAAACTTGCTTCTTTGGTTAAAGATAAACAACATGGAATGTATGCTTTTAAAAGATTAGACATATTACTAATTAAAATGCCACCCACCTGATGAACTTATACAATGTTCCCACAAGTGATTAATGGCTAGAATTTTTGACCAAAGAAGAATATGCATGCTGACCTCCAAGTATAGAGTGGTCACCATGAAACTTGGTTGCCATGAGACTTGATCTCCAAAAATGTTTTTAAACATTTTTCTAAATCAACAAAATCTTAACAGTGGTTCACCTGCTTAGGATGCCACCCTGCTGCTGCCCCCTAAATTATGTATCTAATCAGAGAGTTCAAACCTGGCCACATCACCCATCTTGTCTTCTCTGAGTGGTGAGGATTGCCCACGCTTCCTATGAATGTGAATTTCTTTTCTGTCCTTAAATAAATCCTTACCTGTGCCTTGTTTATTGACTCATCCTGCCATTTTTTTTTCTGTGACAAATGTTAAGAACATGAATGGCTTCAAGTTGAGGTCATCTCTTTTAAGACTTCCAGGACCCCCTCTAGAGACAATAGCAGTTTGGATTCTGCTCTAATGCGAAAAACAAATGCTTCATTGAATCTCAAGAATTTCAATCCAAAAATGCTGGCCAAATTATCTTGGCCTAAATAATTTTCAAATCAGATATTATATATAGTTACTTGTTACTATAAATTATAAATAACCACCTTTTCCATGTAGTCATAGAAGAATAAGATGAAGGTGAAAGTGAAAAAAATATCTACTCTGTTTGCCAGAGGATAAACAATAAAATTAGCTTTTTATAGCCATTTATCTATACCGTGCTTAATTATTTAACTTCAGAATGCTGTGTAGGACAACTGAATAATTACTGAACTGTGCAATTTATTTGACTTCTGTATATACTTAAATATATTTTAGAGGCAGGCAGGGTAATAGAGCACACTTGCATAACTGATTTCATTTTCCTCTCCCTCTCTTTTCCTGTATGGTGTGTCTTGCCAATCATTTTTTTCCTCCGATAGGTTGTGTGGTTCCAGGGGCTGGTGCAGTTGAAGTGGCAATAGCTGAAGCCCTTGTTAAGTACAAGCACAATGTAAAGGGAAGAGCCCGACTTGGAGTCCAAGCTTTTGCTGATGCCTTACTCATTATTCCCAAGGTACTACCATTCTACTGGCCAAATAACAACTGGTTAGACCTAAAGATGTTTAATTGCAAATTGCCCATGCTATCTAACAGTTAGCAGAATAGAAAGACAGGTATTGATTTGCATTTCCTCAAACAGTTTTATATGTTTTACAACTCAAGCAGGAAAACTTTTGGGATAATAGCTCAGATCTTTTTAGGAGCTTCATGAAATAGCCCGACTATTCTCTTGTATCCTTCTTCAAGCTTCAGAAGTAGAAGCAGCTTCAAACATGTCCTTCAGAAATGGTTCATTATAAACTAATCATAACAAAAAGTTTAGAATTTAAAATTTAGTTAAATTTTAGGGTAGATTTTAATTTTGTTGGTGATACTCCAAAAATATAATCACTTTACATTGTGGAAAGTGACAAACTTTAGGCTGTTTAGCATTCCTGGAAACTGTTAACTTGCATTTACTATTATCTTTTTAATTCCTAGAAGAGGAGAGAAACTGGATTTTTTCCCATGTGACAAAGGACAGAGAACTAACTACCTTTCTTTTCTCTTTGCCTTAGATTAGTTGTGAACCACTTAGAAATACAGAAAACTATTTTAAATATGCTATGATGAATTACAACTTTAATATCAATGCTATCAAAGTCTTTTTAATAATTGCTATTTAAGCGGGGCACGGTGGCTCAAGCCTGTAATCCCAGCACTTAGGGACGCTGAGACAGGAGAATCGCAAGTTCAAAGCCAGCCTCAGCAACGGTGAGGTGCTAAGCAACTCAGTGAGACCCTGTCTCTACATAAAACACAAAATAGGGCTGGGGATGTGGCTCAGTGGTCAGAGTACCCCTGAGTTCAATCCCCAGTACCAAAAAAAAAAAAAAAAAAAATAATTGCTATTTAACTTATTCATAATTTGTGGGCTCTTTGTAATCAGATACCTATTTTTTTCTTTCCCCAAAGCAACAAAATCATTAAGTAATGATCCTATTGTTGCCACAAAGGGGTAACCCTGGTACACAATGGTGGTACCTTCATCAGCTGTTTATTGGGGACCACCTTGATGTGACCCCGTTTTGGAGTAGGGGTATCTATATCCCTGTTACCACGGGTCATGGCTGTCCTCCTGAAGATGAGGGGCACAAAGGTATTGCAAATATGCTGATTTTCTTCAGCAAGTGCCTAGAGGAAACTGAGGACATGTGGCTAGAGGGACTAGAGGGAATAAGAATACTACTATTCTTCCTTCCACATTTAAAATAATCTTTCAAGGAAGAAAATTAATGTAGGGGTGGGGGAACTGTGGTGTCCACAGAATTTAGTGTGATGTGCAGAGGGGAAATGCTTAAGTATAAACACTGTTAAATAGACAATATTTTGATTTAGTTTAAGGATGGAATTCTTCAAAAGAAGATGATTACTGTATTATAGATGTATTTTCACAAGACTAATAGTGAATTACTTTTATATTTGGTGTTAAAATATATATGTGTGAAATATATGTGTTAAAATATATATGTATTTATTATTATTTTTATTCATAAAGGTTCTGGCTCAGAATTCTGGTTATGACTTACAGGAAACACTAGTAAAAATTCAGGCTGAGCATTCAGAATCAAAGCAACTGGTTGGCATAGATTTGAATACAGGTAAGAAACTGAAGAAAAATTAACTGCTTAATAAAGGAGATATTCTTCATTGATCTGGATCTTATAGTAAGGGGTGAGAGTTTCAGTGAGTTTATTATTTAAATTTTGATGCCTCTAATTTACTTTTAGACTTCTTAGAACATCCATTTAAGAAATAGTTATTAAGTGCTTATTAATTGCATATTGGAATCCACACAAAACAAAATAGACAAAAATATGTACCCTTGAGTGAAGAAGGCAGAAAATAATAATCTTAATAAATAATAAGTTCTTCTAGCATTTGAGAAAGTAATAAATTTGATGAAAAAAGTAAAAGCAAGATAAGGATGATCAGGAGGGCAGGAAAGGGGTTGCAACTTAAAGAGGTTGGACAGAGTAGACCTACCTCACTGAGATGTTTACTAAAGAGGTCAAAGGAAATAAGGAGGTTAACTATGTGGGGCACTGGGAATCAGTATTGTGGGAGAGGGAACTGCTGGGGAAAAGCCAGCATCTGATGTTTCTGAGTTGAAGGAAAGAGGCGACAGAAGTAATAGAAGGTCAGATCATGCTGGAGCATGTGGGCTAGTCCAAGCACTTTGGCTTTTTTGTAATGAAATAGGGAGCAATTTTAAGCAGAGAAATGACACTATCTAATTAGGTTAAAAAGTTTGACCGGCTACTCTCCACTCTGTTGAGAGGAGTCAATTGAACAATTAGCAGGTTGGAATTGTCATCAGCTGCATCAGAGAAGACTGTGGATAGTGCAGATTGTGGGTGAAGGGACATCAGCATTCAGTTTTGGCAAAGTCAAGTTTGAAGTGTCTGTAATCTTTCAAGTAAAATAGTCAATTGCATATATGGGTTTTGGAACTCAAGAAAGAGACCTGGGTTGGAGATAAAAATTTGAGAGTCATGAGGGTGTACATAGTTTAAATCTAGAAAACTGGATGAGGTCACCTAAGGGGTAAGTGTAGGGAAAGAAGAGTAATGGATTGAACCTTTGGGTACTCCAACATGAAGAGCTCAGGGAAGAAGAACCATTAGAACAAAAGAAAAAAAGCTGGAGAGTGTGGCGTCCTGGAGGACAAAATACGAGAGGGTGTTGTCAGCTCTGCTGCTGGATGAGGCCTGGAAAGTGACCATTGGATTTAACAACATGGAGGTCATTGACGACTCTGACAAAAGTAGTCTTGGTAGTGTATTAAATATTGTCAGATTATACCAATCTACACCAACTGAGTACATCAAAATTGTAGCATTAAAATGTTTTATTTGGGGCTGGAATTGTAGCTCAGTGGTAGAATACTTGCCTACCACTTGCCTATGTTAAACTATGAGCAAAACTCTAAAATATATATATATATATATATATATACACACATATATACATATATGTATATTTACTTTGCAGGCGAGCCAATGGTACCAGCAGATGCAGGAGTCTGGGATAATTATTGTGTGAAAAAACAACTTCTTCACTCTTGGTAAGTTGGTAGTAACATAAAGAGAAATATCATTAAGGGTATAATAGATAACTTTAAAATTTTCCATCATTTTTGTGACCATACAGTGGAAACATTGTCAAGCATATGAAAAGGTGTGACTCAGTTATATAATTTTATATACTTTTACATTCTATAATTTTGCATTCCCTTTTATATTTTGCTTGTGGCAGTATTAGCTAAAGGAAAAGTTAATCTCACTGTCTGAGGGGGAAACCGGAAACTTCACTGAAATAGTACCACTTGCATTGTGTGGAAAATCAAACCATGTGCTTAACAATAAGCTCAGTTTTGCTGGTACATAAATCAGCCTTCCACCGTATCAGCGAAGGAGTTGAATTGTGATACAAAACATGATTTGTATTTAAAATAGCTTTGCCTTGTAAAAGCTCACACTAACATAATTTGAGGAAAAAGTGCTTCGAGCTGCAGGTTGCTGAGGAAGGATAAGCACAGGGTAGAGGCTTTACTCACTCTCATCTCTTCCCTTAGCACAGTGATTGCCACCAACATTCTCCTGGTTGATGAAATTATGCGAGCTGGGATGTCTTCTCTCAAAGGGTGATGAAATGAAAACCCAACTCTTCTGGAAGACAAGATTCAGGGCATCTGATGTTCAACTGTTGTGGGATAGCCTGAGCCATTCTTAATTTTTACAAAATAAATGCAGTTTATACATTATGGTTTTAATGGTCTCAAAGATATTTCATCAAGTTTTAAAGAACACAAGAAATATTTACATAGTAAAGGAATATAATGGAAATATTTTTTTCTAAAAGTCCTAACTCCTCACCCTGTAAGCTATTGCAATTTTCATAAAATAGAATCTTTTATGATTGTTAGACCTTTTGGGCAACTTTTAATTACTCAAATATGGAGCACAGGTTTTAGAACCCAAATCAATTCCCCATTTATCAGAGTGTATAAAGGTAGCACCACAAACTGTTTTCCTGTCTTGAAAGTCCTTCAGTAAGTTCTTGTTGCCAAGTTCTTTCCTTTCATAAACATAGCATCACTTTATGACTATAGCTTTGGGTATTTACAATACCTGACTTATTTATTTAATAGATAGCTCATTCTGTTTCACCTGGCTCTTTTGTATATTTGATTTTATGTGTGATCAACAACTTAGGTTACTGTGCCAACTCAGAGATGAATATATAATGAAGTACTCTCATCTGAAAAGGTGGAGATTGTTAGCATCAACTCTTTAAAATAATTGTTTTTGGCTTCAAATGCCATTGTTCTATGTAGTTTTTTTTTTTTGTTCTTTTTAGTTGTACATGACAGTAGAATGTATTTTGACATACTATCTATACATGGAATATAACTTCCCATTCTTGTGGTTGTACATGACATGGAGTTACACAGGTCGTGTATTCATATATGAACATAGGAAAGTTATGTCTGATTCATTCTACTGCCTTTCCTGTTCCCATCTCCTTCCCTTCCCTTTATTCCCCTTATATAGGTAATTAAAGTAATATCTTTCTTGTCTCAAATTCTAGAATTAATCTATTATACTTTTGTTATTAGGTTCCTTTTGGTTAACTTCTTTTCATGGGTGCAAGAGATTAAAATATGGCAGGTGCATTAATAGATCTTCGATCTGTTTGTGCATGCAGGTTTCCCTAGTTGAAAACCTATAATTTTGTAGTCATTTTTTTCCACTTGAAATGTTGTCAATATCTATCCAAGTCCATAATCACACTTCTGAACTGTCTTACCCGGCATTTCATTGTATGGTTATACTTCAATTTACTTTGAAAATAAATATAAATCAAGTAAATAATATAATCCTATTTCTACTATAAATATTATGTTTATAAACAATATAATTCTATTTTTAACTTTTTTAAATCTAACAAATATCTCCTTTTTTAACCTTATGCTTTATTCTGTAGTATAGGACTTTTAAAATGGGCATACCATGCATATTGCTGGACCTTTGCTATGTAAAATGTTTAAATTATGAAATATTTTAAAAGTAGAAAAAGGAGAGCAAATAATATAATAAACACCTTTGTATCCTTTACCTAGCTTTAATAAATAGTAACATTTTGCCATGTTTGCTTCAGATTTTTTTTTTTAAATATTTATTTATTTATTTATTTTAGTTGTAGGTGGACAGGATATCTTTATTTTATTTTTATGTGGTGCTGAGGATCGAACCCAGTGCCTCCCGCGTGCTAGGCGAGCACGCTACCACTGCACCATAATCCCAGCCCTGCTTCAGATTTTTTTAAGAAAAAAAAAAACCCACACCCCATCATTTGCTTTTCCCATCCTTTATCCCAAGAAATAATCTTTGACCCCTGTGCATCTTTTTTGTTCTTAATATATGTACATATATCTGGGACAGTGTAAAATATTATTTTTTTGGCTTTAAAATGTGCAAGTAGTTATCATCCTGTAGATACGCTTTTGCTGCTTTTATTTCCCACTAGGATTGAACCCGGAGGTACTCTACCACTGAGCTACATCCCCATCCCCATCCCTTTTTATTTTTAATTTTTGAGATAGGGTCTCACTGAGTTGCTGAGGCTGGGTTTGAACTCACAATCCTCCTGCCTCAGCCTCCTGAGTACCTGGGATTACAGGCGTGCATGGTGCCTGGTTTGTGTTCTTATTCACTATTTTAGTTCCATTTTGGTTTTAAATTCTCTAAATTAGTCATAATAATAATAATTATTATTTTATAAAGTCAGTTCCTGTTGGCTTTTCATGTTTATTCATTTCTTTGTTTAATACTGCCTTTCTTGCAACTATTTTATTCTTTTTGGGCTCACTTTCTGCTTTAGTCAGCTTTTTTGCTGCTGGAATTAAAAGACCTGACAAGAACAATTTTAGATGAGGAAAAGCTTATTTGAGGGCTCATGGTTTCAGAGGTCTCAGTCCATAGACAGCCTACCCCATTCCTTGGGGTTTGAGGTGAAGCAGAACATCAGGGAGAAAAGTGTGGTGGAGAGAAGCAACACACATGATGATCCAGAAGCAAAGGGAAACTCCATTCACCAGATACAAAATATATACCCCAAAGGCACACCCCCAATGACCAACCTCCTTCAGCCATACCCTATCTGCCTTCAGTTACCACTCAGTTAATCCCCATTAGGGATTTAATTCACTGATTGGTTTAAGGCTCTCATAATACAATCATTTCTCCTCTAAATCCTCTTGCATTGTCTCACACATGAGCTTTTGCGGGACACCTCACATCCAAACCATAACACTTCATTTTTTAGTTTGTCTAGATATAGACGTATACACATATGTATCTTACATATATATATGTGTGTGTGTGTATATATATCTTTATATGTATACATATATGTATCTTTAGTCCTTCTAATATAGGTCTGGTGTAATACTCTTAGAATTTTGTTTCCCTTAAAAAATTCTTTATTGTGCCTTACTATTTTTAGTGCTAATTTACCTGGGCAGAGAATTCTCAGTTACCTGTTGTTTTCTCTCAGCACTTTGCAAATATTGTTCCATTGTTTTCTGCACTCTCATTGGCAATTTATAAAGCATGGTACTTACTTTTACCTTTTTTTAAAACCTCAGGTATTATAATTTCATCATCCACACCTGAGCATGGTATAGATCTAGGGTTTCAATTTCTTATAGCACCCCTGAGCAGAGCACATTTCCTGCTTTCAGTTCTTTTGAATATGTGCCCACAAGTGGAATTGATGGATCATATGGTAATTCTATTTTTAATATTGGAGGGAATTGCTACACATTTTCCATATCCACAAGCAATATACAAGGGTTCTGATTTCTCTACATCTCCACTGCTGTTATCTTTTGATAATAGCCATCTTAATAGGTGTGGAATGGTATCTCATTGTGGGCCATATATTTTCTCTAGCATTTTTGTGTGTAAATTGGGGCAAGGTGGAAGGTGGTCCACATTAGGAAGTCTGCAATGTGCTAGAACTGCCAGACCTATCTATTTATAATGTAAATTGTTTAATTTTTCTGTCTTTTGGAGAGTATCCAACTTCTAAGTCCATAAAAATTTATGACAGTTCCCTTAAAAATAAAAAAGACTTTATCCTAAGATTGTTTCATAAATCTCCCGGTTTCAGTTAAAATATCATGAGCCAAGAATCGCTATCCCCTGTCTGCCATTCTCTTAACTATTTGTTACCTATCTTTTTTTTAACAGTCCTTTCTGTAACAATAACTATTTCTTTGCAATCACTTTATTGGTGCCATCACTATTGCTTTATGTTTTGATCTTGTCTCATAGTCATATATTACTGCTCTCCCAGCTTCCACAGTACCACTACTATCCCAGGGGTTTGGCTCTTGAACATAATTCAGTTTAATATCTGTAGGTATTAAGGCCTTGTAACAATCCATTCACTCTTCCTTTACAGCTGCCTATATAATTGTCAAAGAGATCTAGGGAACAAGGATACAATCATTAAGGGCATCCCCAGTGACTCTTAATAGTCTTGCTTTCCTTGTCCTATTCTAGATTGAGGTCTTTAAGATTAGCAATGAGGAAATCAAATGCCGCAAGAATTAGATTTCATTTTCAATCGTATCTTTCCTGGTTAGATGTTTGGCTAGTACAGATGGTCCCTTCCATATAATGGTTGAACTTAGGAGTTTTTGACTTTAAGATTGTGTAAAAGTGAAATGTGTCAGTAGCGACAGTACTTCAGATTTTGAATTTCGATCTTCTCCCAGGCTGGCAATATTCAGTGTGATGCTCTCTGGATGCTGGACAGCAGCAGGGATTCACAGCTCCCAGTCAGCCATCTAATCATGAGGGCAAATGACTTGTACTTTACAGTGTACCACATCGCTAAGCTAGGATGTTTGGTGTATTAGGTGTATTAAATGCATTTGGACTTAGGATATTTGTAACTTATGATGGGTTTATCGAGATGTGACCCATTGTAAATCAAGGAACATCTGTATAGGAAAGGGACAGAGATGGGAAATTGGAAGATCAGTTTTGTTTGACTTTAGTGAAAAACATATACTGCTAAGTGACTTATAATATGGAGTTGATCGTATATTCCTGATTATCCAGGTCTTTAATTATTTCATAAATATTAGCTCTTCTTACAAGAGGAAACTTGGGGACTTGAGTTGGGCTTCTACTGAGGGATATTATGGTCAAGGACAGAGAAGGGAATACCAGGAGGGGTGCTGGCATTTCCCTAAAACTCACAGAAGTTAAGGAATGGTTTTCCCATGGGCCTGACTTGCCAAGATCTTTTCCATGCTCAGAGTCCTTGACAGTACAGAATTGAGCTGATGACTGTCTTGAAGAGCAATGACCACAGTTTGCTTCCTCCTGAGACTTCCGATATTTTCCAATTGCATAGTCCAAGAAGCAGCTGGTATAGCCCTGTGTCTGCTCACTGCCTGGGACAAGAAGGATCCAATTTCTTGTTGGACAAATAGCCTGTGGGCCTAAAGCTGGCTCCTGTCCATGCCTTGGAAATAAATCTAGATGCGGAGGTTGGGGAAAAGGTTTGGGCCACATGCTTGCCTAGCATGTAATTCACAAAAGCTCATAAAGTAAGGCTCTGAAAGCAGTGAGCTTAAAAGGGATCTTTCCTATTGCCTCCTCCTTCTGTAGCTCTAGAGATGTACACAGGGCAGTGTCTATTAGCAGAAGTAGTGTTTATATCAGCACTGCTCATTGTGCTCGATTTTTCTATCAAGCAGGCTGGAGGAGGCTTCACATCCTGCTATCCAGGTGCTGAAGACCAGTAGTATCTCCCATTTCTTGAGACAGCAAACATTTCCACATGTCTTCTGGAAGATGCTAACCACTGAAGGAAATTTTGTTTGAAGGTTTACCCACTTGTGTATCATTGTTTTGAAAACTTGGTTCTTTGTCTTTACTAAACTTCAGTCTCAAAAGTACTCTTTTTTTTGCCCTATATGCCAATCCAGATCAGAGGAAGTGGGGAGCTATTCTATGGGGAGGACAATGCTGGAAACCTCCTCTATTTTGGGGTTATCTTTGTGGAGTGGTTGTGCTGGTGGCTTAGAATGCTGGCTCTGGGACCAACGTGTGTGGGACATGGGATCCTTTTCCATCTCTGCCATGGAATCATTGTGTTTCCTTGGGCCAGTTATTTAACCTCAGTTTCCTCATCCGCTTTCTTTAAAGAGGGATAATATCTCTATTTTAGATTGTTTTGAGAATAAGTTAGTATGTGTAAACTGCATCACAGCGCTTGATCTGTTCTTTGTTCTTAACTGTTTAGCTGTTATTATTTTTATTATCAGTAATTGTGTGCATCAGAAGAGGATTGGATGTGCAGTTTTTAACATATTCAGAGAAAAATTAACTAGTGACAACAACACTGCCAGCTCCTGACTGTAGCAGTGAAGAAGTGTTTTGGGATGCAGGACAGGATGGAGCTGACTGGAAGCAGATTGGAGAACATGCCAGCAAGTGAGTGTTTGCTTTCCTGTGTTCCTCTTTGGCATTTTCCCAATCTGTGCCCCAGAATCGTGACTGACTGGTAAAACTCATGTAGTGTTGGGGGACTTCATATTGCTGAAAGACCGCAGGCCTTTAAAGTCATTTTCTCTATAGTTCAGGGAAAATATTTCTGCCTAAACACTGTGTGACATGAACTAAGAGCCCTGTTCTGTCATTCCAAATTAAACTTTCTAGAGAGTCAAGGTTAACCTTACGTAGACATGTGGGTAAGGCAACGGAATGTTTTAAGTTATCAAGTATGTCCTGACACTCAGACCTTCCTTTCTCCTGTGGCTCAAATTCCAACATTAGCATTTAATTCTATCGTATTAAGCATCATCTAGCTTCTGAGTTTTTGTTTTAAATGCAAGTGTGCAGAAAAGAGTTATAGCAGACTCAATTCCTATCCCTCAAAGGGCTTCCTTGCAAGTTTGGCCCTTGCTTGGTGCCTCGAAGCTTGGATTTGGGGATGTTCCCATTGCCCTAACTAATTAAGAGTATCACATTGTGTCTAACTGTCAAACAGCTTATGCTGAACACTTACTTTACTTTTGGGAGTCTGGAATTTGGGTACATGTAAGGCCTAATGTGACTAGATGCTAATAAAGACCCTGGGTACTAAATCTCTAGTGAGCTTAACTGGTAACAACATTTCAACATGTTCCAGTTTATTGCTGGAAGAACTAAGAACATTCTTTCTCACTCCACTGAGAAGACCCTTGGAAGCTTGCATTAAGTTTCCTTTGGACTCATCCCATGTGCCTTTTCCTTTGCTGATTTTGTTTTGTATTATTTCTGGAACAAACTACAGCCATAAATGTGACCCTGTGTTGAGTCCTGAATCTTCCTAGTGAATCATTGAACCTGAGGGTGGTCTTGGGGACTCTGACATGATTAGTGTTCTTGACATCACAGGAATATTGCACAACAATATCTGAGCAAAAATCATATATAAAAATATTAGCAAACCAAATCCAACATTCATATAAAGGTTATACACTATGACCAAGTGGGATTTATCCCAGGAATGCAAAGTTGGTTTATGTCCAAAATGTCCAAAATCAATTAATATAATATACTACATTAATAAAGGATGAAGAACACACAATTGTCCCGATATACACACAAAAAATTGACAAAATTCATGATAAAAACTCAAAACAGTTTTCTTCCTTAATCTGATGAAAAGGCATCCAGAGAAAACTAAAGGAAACACCGTATGTAAGGGCAAAAGCCTGAAAGCCACCTTCCACCCAAGATCAGGACCAAAGATGCTCATTCTTACCTTTTCCATTCAACATAGCACTGGAGGTTTTGTTAGTATCTCCAGGCAAGAAAGGAAGTAAACCTGTTTTTAGACAACATAATCTAGTCTTTAAAAATTACAAGGAATTCATAAACACAAGTATTCCTGTAAAAGCACATCATCAAGTTTGCATGAGAATGAATTTATAGGACTTTCTTCTGGGGCCCCTGAAAAAAATCTGGCAACTTGGAACTTGGAGGCAGAGAGGTGTTAAATGGGAAATGAATAGTCTGCCTCCTAGAGTGCTTTAGAGAAAGGGGAAGCCCTACTGCTGTGATGTGCATTTCTAAGACAAGCAGGGGATGTAGGAGTTGTCAACTGCTTTAAACTCCACTGTAATACCTTTGCTCTCATGAATCCTGAGGCTGAATTGTCCACAGGCTTCTTACCAAAGGGGTGGGAGGATCATAGATTTTGGAACCCAAAAGATTCAAATATGAATCCTGTTTCTTCTCTCCACAGAGATTTGGAGCAACATGTCAGCCTCAATTTCCAAATGGGATGATGGTAAAACAATCATATTAGTTTCTAACAGGCATTTGCTCTGGAGGCTGAGGCAGGAGGCTCGCAAGTTTGAGGCCAGCCTCAGCAATTTAGTGAGGTCTTGAGCAACTTGGTGAGATCCTGTCTCAAAATAAAAAAGGGGCTGGGGACTTAGCTCAGTGGTAAAGCACCCCTGGGTTCAATCCACAGTACAAAAAGTGAAACAAAACAACTTCCCCCCAAACAAACAAACAAACAAATGAAAAACCCCATGTCAGTGGCTGAGATCAGGAATAATATTAAAATAAACAATGCAGAAGTTTACTTCTCTCTCATGTTCAGAGACACAGAGATCAGGACTTGGGGGTTCTCATATCATCTAGGGCTCAGGCTCCTAATTATTTTGTTCCAGCATGTGGTTTTCAACCTCTAGGTTGCTTTTAGGATTCACAATGTCTGTGGGAACTTCAGCCATTATCACTGTGCTCCAGTTGCAGAGCAGGACACAAGGAAAAAGGGTCATCTCAGCAGTCTCACTCCTTTTAAGGAGCTTTTCCAGAAGTCCCGCACTGTGACTCCCTTTTGTATTTTACTAGCCAGAACTTAGCCCTCGGCTAGTTAATTGTAATAGAGGTTTAAAATGTAGTCCTTAGTTAAGTGCATATATGATAAAACTAGAGATCTCATGCTGCGGAGGGAGGGGAAAATGTCATTGGATAGGTAAAGCACCTGTCCGCTGAGCTGATGGAAAGGATCAGTGAGTGATATCATGCCTGAAAAGTGCCAAGCACAGAGGGAGCTAATGAAACCACAGCCCCGGCTCTTGTGCTTTAGCCAGAAGTAAGAGTAAGATGACTGCTCCTTATGCGGCTGTGTACAGAATGTGGGTGCCAGAGGCACTAACCCAGGGATTCTTCCAAGGGCAGTGTCTGCCATGTTTGAATACTTCAGTGCCTGCCATTCAAGAGCCTGTACATACCTTTTGAATGAATGAAAAAGCATGGGATTTGGAAGTGGGCAAACCTTGTATTTGAATCTTACCTTTCTTACTCTTAGTAGGTTTGCTTCACCTCTTGAGTCTCAGTGTCCTTGTGTTCAAATTGGGGATAACATCTATTCCACAAAGTCATTGAAAGGATCAACTGTGTAAACTTCCTGGGCACTGAAGGATAGCACCATCTTTGAATTTTATGGGGAGAAGATAGTAGGGCAGGTAGCATTCATTCCCTGAGCTTCCCGTATTACCGCTCAGGCTGCTTCTGTTGAGCAGTCTTCCTTGACTCTGCCTCATCTGTCTACATTCTATGGTCCCCTCTCCCCTTTTCCACAGAGATTCACATTCTCTTATCTCTTATGAATAATGAAGTACTTCTTCCTCTGTCCCCATAGCCACTCAGTGAGCCCTCCCTTGTCATCCTACTTCTGGGAGGCCTCAGTGGATGATGAATAGTTTGGGCCCTCCCTGTCCTCACAGCACCGCAGGCAGCTGGAGAGCATGGAAGTAGAAAGAAGGCTCCAGCCAGGAAGGAGCTCCTGCACCCCCCGCCATTACAGTGCCTTCAGGCTTTCTACTCTGTGTCTCACCGCCCCCAACCCCTGCTCACTCACTCCAGCCACACTGGCCTTCCTGTTGTTCCTCCTGTCAAGTTTAATTCTGTCTCGGGACTTTGCCCTGGCTTTTCCCGCAGCTTAGACCAGACCCTTGCATAGCTTAGGTCCTCATTTAATTTAGTTACGCTTGAGAGGAAAAAAAAAATAGCCTCACCCCTGACATGTTCTCTATCTGCTGCTTTTTCTTCAGATCACTCATCACTACCTGACATTAAATAAAATGCTGGATTTATTTTTGTTACTTTCCTTCTCAACCAGACTGGAAGGTGTTTTCCATCCCTGGAGGGATCCTCAGTGCCTAAGCAGTCTCTGACACACAGTGGGGGCTCTGGACTTCCGTTAATGGAGTGAATGGCTGCTTAATACCAACTGAGGGACACATTCACTAAATGGTTTCCCATTTTAGAGGGATGAGCAAAAACCTCAAGGGGTGGGGATAGACTTAGGCCAGGCCAGCATAGGGTAGGGGAGCTGGTTGTCACCTGTAGTGGCAAGTGTTAGGATCCTCTGCTGAGAACTTCTCCTGGATGACCCCTATATTCTCCTCTCCTGGTCCCTGATTGCCTGCTCTGGTGATGCAAGGTAGTTTTGCTCCATTTTCAAAGCAACTTCATATGTATCATCGTCTTTTAATTTCACAGCTATCAAAATTTACTCAAGGAAGCAGAGTATACCTAAGGACAAATTTTCTAACAGAGTTGACCACAGGTAAAGTGATTGGTGTGACTCTAGGAGGTAGTGAGGTCCTTGGCCTGGGTCCTCTCTTGGAGGGAGAGTCTTGGTAGCGTGCCAGCCCTGATGGGTGACCTACACGGACTCTATGATCCTTTCAGGCCTGGGGGTATGTGAGTCACCCATCTTTATCTTCCTCAGAGACATTATATGACTTACTCAAAGCAGAGATCTGGGGAGAGAGAGACATAGGACATCCTAAGGCAAGGTCTGCAGGTCCCTCTGCTCTGTCTCAGAGCAGCTTGCCTTTCCGCTTTGTTCTTTTCCCATGTGCTGGGACAGGGCTGAGAATCCAGGGTGCATGACTCCCCCATCCTCAGACTGGCCATACCTGTCCCAGGTGCTACCATGAACACCAGGTCTGCCATGAAGGAGACGGGTCTGAAGGGCAGTACTCCCCTCCCCGGCCCCAGTGCCAGCCCAGGGTCCAGAGCCTGCCTAGGCCACCCCGTCAACCCCTTCCCAGCCTCTATATTTTGCTGCAGGCTATTAAGGGGCCCCCATCTGCACCATCACGCATTAATTAAAAATGCTACAAACCATCTGTTAGAGAAAGCCGAGGAGAGGGGGCTGCCTGCCTGAGGCAGCATTTTTTCATACTTCTCATACTTCAGCTGAAAACTTATTTTTAGAATAAACTCCAGGTCCATACGCCCTTCTTGCTGTTGCTGGCTGAGATGGTGATGGGTGAGTCTGGTGAGCCCAAGCTGACAGAGGCTCTGGAGTCAGGGACATTGGTATTGGCAGGCATTCGGAGGCTTGAGGTAGCCAGCCTGTTAGAAGACACAGGCGGTGGTGGCTGGCGGAGAGGGGAGCTGACACAGAAGCTGGCAGGCAGAGGGACAGGGCAGAGACACAGAGGTGGCCCTGCTTAGAGGGATAGGCCTTGGGTATGGGGGAGCCTGGAGGCCTGAGTCTTAACTCTGCCCCACTGGGTGTGGAACCAGGGACACTTCCCCTAGTCCTTGGGATATTGGGGTGGGGCATGGGTCCCCGGCCGTCTGCAATGGAATGGTTTTATGATGGGGATTCAGGATCCAGGCCCCCACTAAGGACCTTCTTAGGGAACAGGGCAGATCCTTGGCCTTTATTCTGGCTCTGACTGCTTCCCCCGCTGTGTCACTTTCCCGTTGTTCTTGCCCTGCTTGTCTTCATGGGAATATTTTAAAAAGTCTTGAGGTCACTGTCACTTATGAGATAATCACTGCACAGGGCAGTGAGATTTCAGTCAAGGCCTGGCCTCCAGATACCCTGTCACAAGGGATTTTTTGGAGGCAGGTGGGTCAGCTCCTAGGCAACTGAAAGACGGGGTCCTTCTCCCCTCATCTGTAGATAGAAGGCCCTGGGAGCTCACTAATTGTGGGTTTTTGTTTTTTTCAACCATCCTGTAGCAAGGCAGGACAGGATTATTGTTTCCACTTCCCCATTTTCTGTAGAAGGCAACAGTGGTCATAAATAGAAGGTGACTTGTTCAAGGCCCTGCAGCGATTTGAGGCAACCTGGTGGGGCACCCAGGCCTCTGGCACCAAGGCCACTTCTCTTTCTGTCCCATTGAGCTGCTGCTTCTGGTTCTTCCCTTCCTCCAGATCTTGGAGCAGCACCTGGGTGCCAAGCTGACCCAGTCCATGGGGCACTGCTGGCCTTGGGGTTTTTTGAGCCTGATGGGGTTGCCAGCCAGAAGCAGTAAATTAATAGCTATCCTCAGTGCTGCCTACAGAGCCTCATAGAGACCTGTCCTCAGTCATGTGTTCCCCAGGGTTGGATGAATGAGGGAGAAGGGAAAGAGGCCGTCAGCTCTAAGGGGAGCCCTTCTGCCAGCCTCTAAGAATCAGCGATCAGAGCAGCGGGAGCCAGGAGAGCCCTCTAGTGAATCTAGACAAGTCCAAACTGCTCATTTTAAAGAAGAGGCATAGAAGGAAGTGGCAGGCCCAAGGTCATAGCCCACTTCAAGAGAGCCAAGCCTGGAATCCTCATCCCAATTCCTGCTCTTTCCTCTTGCCCTAGGCAGGGATCAAGGACACTAGGGCTCTGAGCTGCTTAGAATGGGCTTCATGTCAAGTCACACCAGGCTCTTTCTACCTAATCTCCCAAATCAATTTGCAAAACTTCCATTAATACTGTCAGGAAACCTGCAAGCTGTTTCAAGCCAGGACACCACAGTAACTGCGGGTTAACGATTAACTGGGAGGAGACAGGACATTATCAGGATAATTAAAGATTAGCGTGGCTTTGGGCAGTTCAAAAAATTTTACCTCTCTTGGTAGCTGGTTTTAGAAGAACCTCAAATTATGGGATGGACTCACATGGTAGGGGCTGGGCCAGCCGCTTTGCCACCTCTGTCATTAACTCTCTGCTCCCCTAGGAGGCTGGTGTCTTCTTGGAGAAGCGCACCGGAGCAGCAGCTCAGCAACATGCACGGCCAGGTAGGGCAAGGCGGAGCCAAACTAACGTCCTAGAGCAGAGCTTTTCCAGATGCAGGCACATCACCCGGGCAACCTGGAACTGCAGACTCTGATGTAGAAAGGAGAGAGTGGCTGAGATGCTGCATTTGTTGATAAGATCCCAGGTGACGCCCATGCTGTGAATTCTTGAACCACACAGCAACGAGCAAAGCTGTGGAAGTCAGTCCAGAAGTGAGGACAGGAGCTGTGGCCCAATGCTAACGAATGAAGAATGTGGACTCATCTAGTTTCATCAGAGGGAAAGAAGAGGCTGGTGATCAGGCTGTTTGAACCGTGCTCCAAGCCAGCCCCTTGGGTCGAGGGTGCTTCTTACATGGGAATTAGCAAACTAGGGATTGAGACAGATTGTTCTGAAGCAGGGTGCTGTGGCACATGCCTGTAATCCCAGCGACTTGGGAGGCTGAGGCAGGAGGATCATGAGTTCAAAGCAGCTTCAGCAACAGGCAGATGCTAAGCAACTCAGTGAGACCCTGTCTCTAAATAAAATACAAAATAGGGCTGGGGATGTGGCTCAGAGGTTGAGTGTTTGTGAGTTCAATCCTCGGTACCAACCCCACCCAAAAAAAGACAGATGGCTCTGAAAATTCTAGCTAAGTCAGAACCTTGTCCAGAGCGCTCAGTCCCCAGCTGATGGAGATGAGAATAATGCCTACTTCTAGAATTGCTGCAAGGATTAACTGAGATCATTCATGTGAAGCATTAGCTCAGCGTGTACTAGGAGTTCTATGTAGTTGTGAGGTGTTTTCTGTTCTCAGTTTTTAATGTAGAGAAAAAAAATATTCAGAAGGTACTTTGGTTTTTGAAAGGAATGTTTAATTTATCTAAGTGATGCATTTTGTGATGATCTAGTTCTTCCTTCTGAGTAAAATGAAGTCTTATAGTTTTTCCTATTCTGCATGTTAGTCTACTAAATTTTAGCAGTCATTTTAAAGGGTCTTTTGGATAATGTCTGTCCCATTCAAAAACTTGCACATCTTCAAATATTTAAAATATCATTTGATAATTTTAAGTTTTGTTTTTTTTTTTTTTGGTATTGGGGCTTGAACTCAGGGCACTTGACCACTGAGCCATATCCCCAGCCCTATTTTTGTGTTTTATGTAGAGACAGGGTCTCACTGACTTGCTTAGCACCTCGCCATTGCTGAGGCTGGAATGTTTAATTTATCTAAGTGATGCATTTTGAATTAGCGATTCTCCTGTCTCAGCCTTCCAAAGTGCTGGGATTATAGGCGTGCGCCACCGCGCTCAGCTCAAGGTTTCATTTTTAAGTTCTCTACTTCCTGAGTGATAAACCTTCCCAAGGAGTTGAGAACCTTAAATGTATATGAAGTTAATATGACTTCTTTAAAAACATAAGATCATAAACCTAATTTGATTATTCAATTATATTTTAGATTGGAATTAGAAGCTGGTCTGCCACTGAAAGAGGCCAAATTCTCAATCATAACAAATTCTTTGGCTACCAAGTACGCCCAGATCCTTTAACATCTAAAAATACTCATCCTATGGCTTTAAGTATCTCAAACATTTCCATATTTAAGGATAAAAACCCTTACCCACTGAGGAGGTAATTACACTTTCCCAAGTTGTTTTGGGGGGTCATCTTCTCAGACAGTTGAGGTTGCAAAATCATCAACATAGCAGTTGCAGCGCGACAGGATTCCTATGGGCAGCACTGCTGGAACCCGCTAAGCTCTGTTGGATGCTCTATCAGGGGCTCCAGAAACTACAGAAGGGGCGGCTGCTCCATCCTTGCCCAGGCCTCGAGTTCCTCTGTTATGGGATTCTTCAGGCTAGTCACAGGTACAGATGAACTCTGAGGCCACTCTGCTCACAGCTGGATTTTCCATTTGATGGCTTTTTGAGTCATCTAAGTACCCTCCTGTCTCCAAGCTCCAAATCCTTTGGCTTTGAGGCGATGCTGTAGTTCTGCTTCTCAGGGTCTCACTTCCCCAGGTATTAAAACAATCTCCTTTGCAATTATGGTGCTCTCTTCTGCTTTAGTTAACTTGAAGTCAAAACTCTCAGGAGCCTGCTTTGATAAACAGATGGTAGCATTGGGAATTACCAGGACTGATATTGCTCATCTTAAAATGAAGGTGAGGCGATTGTTGGAAGGCCCGTGGGACATCCAGTGGGAAGCCACACAGTGGCCCTCAGGGCTTTTCAGGGTCTGAGGACTTCTGGCTGCTCCTTTTCTAAGATTTAGGGTATAGAGGAATGAGCCTCTGCTCAGGCTCAGGTCAGAGACTTTGGGCAAACAGCTTAACCTGAGATGCAATTTTCTGATCTCTATAGTGGGATTGCAATATGTTAGTATTTCCCTGGACAGAGTTGACATGATGACATGGAAAGATAGACAGATAGCCTAGCATAGCACCTAGCACATTTTAGGTGCTATGAAAAGTTACGTTCTTGTTCCTTCAGTCCATGTGCAAAATAGCTGATCACAGAACACACACACACACACAACCTGTACATATATATCTACAACTCCATGTTTTAGGGCAAGAACGAATCCAAGACAACAGACCAGGCATCTTTTCTTTTATCAAAAACAAAAAACCACGCATGTGCACAATCCATGGTGACCATGTGGTTGGGTAAGAATGTCACCCTGAACACCAGGGCTCTCTCAGCTCAGACCTAGCAAGGTGTTTGTATTGGATTGTGTTCCAGGGTTGGTGGCTGGCTGGCTTCAGGGATTTATGGCCATCTGTCCTCCATGGCCACTAGCCCTCTTTAGCCCCACATTGGGCCCACTCCACCTTTGCTGCCTCTCTCTGCAGAATCCTTTGCCTGAAGGACAGACTGGCATCTCTACGGTGTAGAAAGAACACAGGCTTTTTTGTTTTATTTTGTTTTGTTTTGGTACTGGAGATTGAACTCAGGGGCACTCGACCACTGAGCCACATCCCCAGTCCTATTTTGTGTTTTATGTAGAGACAGGGTCTCACTGAGTTGCTTAGCGCCTCGCCGTTGCTGAGGCTGGCTTTGAACTGGCGATCCTCCTGTCTCAGCCTCCCAAAGTGCTGGGATTACAGGCATGTGCCACCGCGCCTGGCTGAACACAGGTTTTTATAGTCACACAAAACTGAGTTTGAATTCTAGCTGTTCCATTCACCAGCTGTGGAAACTCAGACAAGTCATTGCCCCACCTGGGCCTCTGCAGAATGGGTACCACAGGACAGTCCCTGCTTCACAGGCATGAGGAATGAGGAAATAAGACGCATGCAAGAGCACTTGGCCAATGGTAAGGCCCTGGGTGTGTCTTCACTGTAGGGACCACTGCAGTAGTAGAGGGCTGTTACTGAATGACGTTTTTCCTCCCTGATCCTTTGCCTGGCAAATTCGGCGGGACGGTGGGGGCAGGGGGCACAAATGCCTCACCCACTGCAAAACCTCCACAGGCCAAGTGAAGCTTCCCCTCATCTTTGTTCCCTTATCAGTTTGTGTGATGCTCTAATCCAGTTCATGGCTTGCAGTTGATTCCCCCCACCCTCCCCCACTGCATGGGGACCCTGGCCTGTGTCTTTCTCATGTCTGTCTCCTCAGCATACAGCACGATGATCTCACTGGGATCAGAGAAAGGCGAGCATCGCCCTATCTACTCAAGAACTGCCCCTGAGCTGCCTTCCCTGGAGCCCTCCCACCCCCAATGGCTCCTCCCTGGCTGGCCATCTCTCCCTCCCACTTTATGGGATGTTCAGAACAGGCTGTGTCAGCTTCAGCTCCAGGCCTGAAGGATTAAACGTGGGGATGAAGAATGTGTTTTCTTATTGTTTAAGGAAACTGCAGGGGGCAGGGGCAAGGGAGGAAGAAATTGAATCAGAAGCAATAATTTATCTTGTGCAAAAGGGACTACAAGGATTCCCGGAAACCCAGGGGCGCTGACGGCCACCCCTTCACCAGCGCCCACCCCTCCTTTATTTGGGAGGTGATTAGCCAGGACAGCTGGCAGCACACACCTCCGTCACCCCTTCTGCAGGAGGGGAGGGGGCTTGATGGCTTTGAATGGAATTCTGGTTGTGCTGGGGACCTCACTGAGAGATGCGGGACTGCTCTGCTGGCCCTTGCTTATGAGCCTTTCTAAATCCCTTCCTGCAGACACAGGTTTTGCCCAGGTTGGTTTGTTTCTCCTACTTTTTTTGGTTCCTGGGGTGCTTTACCACTAAGCTACATTCCTAGCCCTTTTTATTTTTCAATTATGAGATAAGGTCTTGCTATGTTGCCCAGGCTGGCCTCCAATTTGTGATCCTCCTGCTTCCACCTCTTGCTCAAGTAGCTGGGACGGCAGGCAGGCACCACCACGCCCAGTTACGCTGTGGTTTAGAAAGAGACATACAGTTGCCCAAGTGGGAGGAATGACTGACCTTGGCCAGGTGATGTCACAAGAGCTCTAGGTCCAAATGTAGGCTCTGCCACTTAACTGCTATGCAAATCCCTGCAACTTGGAACCCTGATTTCCTCTTGTGTAAAATGAGAAGGAACATGGTACCTGCCTGACTGGGCTGTTGTCAGGAATAATGAATTGCTGTACGTTAAGGGCTTGGGGAAGTCTGACATTCAGAAAACACATGGCAAAATGTTAACTCTTACTGGGATGATCAGGAACGATTAAGCAGGGTCTTGCTTAAGCCAGGCTTTCACTTGGGTAGAGCTGCTAAGAAAGGAAGAAAGGAAGAGAGGGAGGGTCCAGTCTTCTCAACCAAAGTGCTCTCTCCCAGCTGGTGCTGGCATGGGCACTGTCAAGATTTGCTTCTGGGAAAGCCATTTGCTGTTTCCACTGCTGTACAGGATAGATGGACAATGACCAGGTTTCCGCCTGCTCAGGTGCAGTTGCAATCTTGCCTGACCTCACAGATTCCTCCTTAATGGAAGATAACAGGCAACGTGGCTGTTCCTAAACTCCTTACGTGGTTCGTGTCATCTCTGGGTGGGGTCCCACTGATGACAGCAAAATCAATTGTAATAATTAATTGTAATAATTGTAATAATTAATTGTAATAATTAATTGTAATAATATGAGCAGTGGCAATTGCTGAGTCCTTACTACACTACACTCCAGCTATTGTTTTAGGAGTTTTACACTCATACCTGACACAACAATCTCTGAGGTCAGCTCCCTTGTTGACTCCATTTTATAGATGAGGAAACTGAGGCCCTCATAGGCCCTCTCTGGGCCTATGTCTGGCTGATTACACTCATGGATGTGGGGTTTATTATAGAGCAACGATATCCTCATACTATGTCCTTTTTTTTTGGTTTTGTTATTTTTTTTTTTTGGTACTGGGGATTGAACTCAGGGGCACTCGACTGAGCCACATCCCCAGCGCTATTTTGTGTTTTATGTAGAGACAGGGTCTCACTGAGTTGCTTAGTACCTCACCATTGCTGAGGCTGGCTTTGAACTCGCAATTCTCCTGTCTCAGCCTCCCTAAGTGCTGGGATTACAGGCTTGAGCCACCGTGCCACCATGTCCTTATGTAAGGACATAAGACTACTTATGTCCTTTTGCACATGTGGAAAGGATAGGTTTCTAGATGTGGGAGTGCTGGGATCAAATTCTGCCACCCCCCTCCATAGAAATTCTGTCCATTTCCACCTCTACCAGCAGAGCTTGAGACTTCCTGTTTCCCAACGCAGTATTAGCACATTTGAAAATATTTTTTTCAATGACAGATCAAAAGCCATAGGTTACCTGCCCCAGCATTTGTGTTTCTCTGGTTAATGAGATTAGCGGCCTGATCACATGTCTGGAAGCCATTTTTGTCTTCTCTATGAATCATCTGAGTGTGTTCTTTATCCATTTGTAAATGGGATCTTTGTATTTCCTCATTAACTTCCAGTAATCTTTTGTCTGAGAAATTAGCCTTATTTATGAAATATGAATTAAAGTGTATTTCCTTGACCTTACCATTTTCCTCTTCATTTTGTTTATAATTGTTTTCACGTAAGTAAGAAAAAAATTATGGAACTGATTTATCCTTATTTTCCTTTTATGGTTTCTGGTTTGTGCCCTACTTAGAAAAGGATTTTGCTCACTTTAAGCTTTCGCTTTCTTTTTTAAGTACATTTTTGCTTTCATTGTTTATGTTTAAATTTGAGATCCATCTGGAATTTATTTTGGTATATGCAGTGAGGTGAAGATCTAACTTCAAAATTTCCCCCAGATGGCTAGTTCCTCAAATACGAAAAAATCTGGAGGGAGGCTGACTTGTTTGGGTCTCTGCAGATCCTCAGGCCCACAATAGTCCTGGATGATCTTGAGCACTGAGAAGCGGCAGCAGAATCACGCCTGGAATCACACATGTCCACAAAATGATTTCCCAGAAACCAGCCAAGGGATGGGCAATGGTTCCAGGAGTTTCTGGGGGTGCAGGCAATGAAGGGTCTCTGGGGATTAAGCATCCGTCAAGCGCAACGATGGCGAACATTCCCAAGTGCTTCCCGCGGCGCTCTCAATGTGCTGCAGGTTTAGCTCATTGAGTCCTCACCACCATTATTGCATGTATTTATATATATATTTATAATAATAATAGTAATAATGTATATTTGTAACCATTATTATTCCCAGGTTACAAACTAAGGAGCAGAGAAGTGCCCTCCCAGGCTTTCACTGCAGAGGGGGGCTCTGGGGCTCCTCTGCCTCCCACAGGGTGGGAGCCACCACAGCACCCAGGAACCGGAGCCCAGAGCTCTCAACCAAGTGCTGTGGGCAGAGGCAACAGGAGCCTCCTGCCCGCGACGGGCCACAGCCAGACCTCCTGCTGAAGAGAGGGTCAGCACGTGGACAAACACTGGCGGGTGGCAGCGGTAGGATCTCTGGAGATGCATCTTCCCTTTGGATAACAGTTTCGTTTTGAAAAACAAAAATCTCTGCTTTTCATAATACAGATCACAAAAGGGGGATGGGCTTTTAATGCTGCCCCTGCGTGTTAGGGGCATAGATACAGAACCACAGGATGCGTAGGTACATCCTACGCATTGCCTGATCATGGGATTTATTGTAAGGAATTGGTTCATGCAATTATGGAGTCAGGCAGGCCCCAGCTTCTGCAGGGTGTGTCTGGTAGCTGGAGACCCGGGAGAGCTAATGGTTTTGTTTCAGTCCAAATCTGCAGGCCTGAGAACCAGGAGAGCCAGTGGGATAGCTCCCATCAGAAGGCAACGGACCCAGGGAGAGTCCATGTTTCCTTGGAGTCCAAAGGCAGGAATAAGCCCAGGTCCCAATTTGATGGCAGACAAGCAGGAGGGATTCTCTTTTACTCAGCAGGGATGGGGCAGCTTTTAGTCATGGCCAGATCTTCAACTGATTGGATGAGACTCACCCACATGAGAGGAAAAAATGCTTTACTCAGTTCACTGACTTCAGTGATAATCTCATCCAGAAACAATCTCACAGAAACACCCAGTCTGATCTAATGTCTGAGTACTCTGTGGCCCAGTGAAAGTTGACACATTAAAATGAGCCACCATACTCTGTTAAAAAGGCATAGATTAAAGAAGAGAGTCATTGATTCAATCTCTTCAATTTGCAGATGAGAAAACTGAGATGTAGAGAGGGGTGAGGTCCCCAGGTGATGGGAAGAATTGGGGCTTCAAGTCTGGTCCAGCCCCATGACGACACCTCTTAGGTGTTTCCCCTTGGATAACCTGGGGAGAAACCCACTGGCTGTCGGGGTGGCCACAGGAGTTAGGATTTCTAAGTGACAAGATGGCACAGCTGGTGATGCTCCAGGGATTCTGTTATCATCTGTTGGAGGCAGGACTGGTCTTGGATGCCCATCCAGGGATTCTTGCTGGGTCTGAGCTCTGCACACAAGGGTGGCTGTTTCCCTACCTCCTGCCCTTGCCCAGATAACCCTCCTCACAATTCAGCAGCACCCCTGTTCCCTCCACCCTCCGCTGCAGGGGTGGAAGGAGTGGGGGGAGCCCCCCCCAGGACACAGTTGGTGGGGGCAGGGCACCTGCCTGGGAGCTGTTCAGCTCAGGATCTACAGCTCCTGTTTGGAAATACAAATTGCAGCAAATTCGTCGTCTCTGGAGAGAAATTGCATTTGGCAATTTCACTGTTTTCTGCGCTTTGATGCTCCCGTCTGTTTAAGGAGAGGGGAGAGAGAACGAAAAGAATCAAAAGAATCGAACTGGGCCTGGTCAGGGGAGAGGGAGGCTGAGAGTGAGCAGGAAAAACAAGCTTGGGGCTGCTGGGGCTTCAGCATTTTGCAAAAGGTTCCTTTTCTGATGCTAGCAGGGCAGATCTGTACCTCCGGGCGGAGAGCTGTTGTGTGGGCCCCCCTTCAGCCCTGGTGTGGGCTGGGCCATGACTGTGTTCACAGGAACAGAAACCTCAGCAGACTGGGAACCAGGGTCCTGTCACTGTCCCTTCCTTGTGGCCTTGCCCATGGTTGGGGCCTTGGGCCAGATGCTAGGGTAAAATGGTGTGTGGAGCTGAAAGGCTCCAGCCCAGAGATTTACCTTCCGTGGACTTGGATGAAAGAAACTGGTGAATGTGTCCACGACAGAACTTGCTCAGTGCTTGGCACAGCTGAGGTCCATCAATTCATTAATCCTTGCAGCCAGTCTGTGAGAAGTGTTTTATTATTTCCCCTTTTTCATGGATGGGACATCATAGGCACAGAAAGGTAAAGTGACTGGCTTAAGGTCACCCAGGAAATTGACTCTTTGTCCTAGACTTGTTCCCAGCTCTCATCTGTGGTCAGTTTAGTGCTGAGCCTCCCAGACCCAGGGAGGGAGTGGTATGGTGGGAAAGTGACCAAGAGTGTTCTGAGCCAAGAATTATTGGGGTCCATCTGGTTGATCTTGGGGAGCAGTTGGAATGACCTGAGAGCCTTTCCCGGGATGGTGCAGGGGCAACTCAGGCACTTGGCTGTGCTTGGACAAGGACTGGCAAGCTGTCTGGGATGACCAGACAGAGGGGACTCAGCAGTCAGGGAGGCTTATCTGAAGAGGGGGAGGAGGCATCGGCAGCCCGGCACTGTTCACTGGCTCATCCGTTCACTCACCAGCCGTTTCTGAAGTGCCCCTCCGTGGCAGGCTCTGCGCGGGGTGCTGTGGATGCAGAAAGAAATGAGACCCAGTCTTGGCCCTGGAGTGGCTCACAGTCCTCGGAAGAGACTCGTAATGAAGTCAGTTATGGTTTTCTGTGACAAGGGCTAGTTGGAGGTGCCAGGGGCCCCAGGAGCACAGTGGAAGGGGTGGGAGGGGTGGTCAAGGAAGGCTTCCGGGGACGGGTGACTTCTGAGCTGACGTATTATGAAGAACAATCATTCCCCCAGAGGTCCTCAAGTTCGCTAGGTACAATTTTCTTGGGGGCTTTTAAAAAAATACTGCTGCTTGGCCACCCCGAGCCATTGATGGGAATTTCCAACCAGGGCAGCAGATCAGGTATAAACCCCACACCCTGGGTCTTGCTACCCCAGGCAGGCGTCCTCCATGCTGCCCACCCATCTCATGCCTGGCCTTTGTCCTAGGGAGCCGGCTGCCTTGCTAAGGGGCAGGTTCTGCTGATACTTCTGTTCCCATCACCACCTCTCCATGCAGCCACCAGCCATGCTGCCTGCTGTGGGCATGTGCAGAGAGCCCCCTGTGGGGAACCCACTGGATCAGTGATGAGTCCCTGGAACTCAGAGGCAGTCCAGGGCTGAGTCACTGGGTGATAGGGTTCCCCAAGGGGACAAGGAGTCTTCCAAGTCCCAGGGTCTCTGACAGGCTATCAGAATGTGCTTAATGGCTTCTCAGAAACCCTGGTCCTGCCCAGCCCAGGCAGGCTGTCCCTCCTGCCCCCAACATCCAGATGTCAGACGCCTGAGCACCTTGTCATGGAGGCTCCAGCAATGCTTCCCTGGCCTGGGAGAGAGCCCTGGGGTCAGAACTGGCCTCCGTTTTTCACAGATGAGGAAACTCTGAGGGGGCTCAGAGAGGGACTGGTAGGACTGGGATTCAAACCCAGGCCGAAGCCGAGCAGAAACGGCCCCTTTGAGAGTCCCCGCTGGCCTGGCAATGGGCACACCCTCTCCTGCCCCTCTTCAGCTGGCTTTGAAGTCAGTTTTCCCCGCAGCCCACATGGGCACACTCCAATTAAGTGGAGGTGCAGGAAGCACACTGTCTTTATGGAAACGGGGCTCTGGGCCGAAGGAAGCACAGACGTTCCTCAGGAGATGCTCTAAGCTCTGCTTTGCTGCCCTTGCCTGAAGCTTCCCCCCAGCCTTCCCCTTCCCTGGCTCCTTTGCAGTACTAGCTTTGCCCACTTCTCCATTTAGGCTGCCCTCCCCTCCATCTCCCCCAACCCCCGACCCAGCAGAACCGCAGCGTTTTGACCTGCACTTCAGTTGCAGCAGGAGGGATTCTGGTCGGATCTGAGGAAGTACTTCCAGACAGTTGAGGGCTGTGGGAAGGGAGCCCAGAGCCAGCAGTAGAGACAGGGAAAGAGGGGAGGTGGGAGAGGTGGGCACACGCTGGGGGAAGGATTTGACACTGGTGTTCTCTGTCTGTCCCGAGTCCCACATTCATATATTAGGTTCGGAACCCTTCCACCCCTACCTCTGCTCTGAGTCTACTTCTGATACCCTTTTAAATGGATTTCTCTCTGCCTTGGTCTTAGGGGTGAGGCTCAGGATCCCGAAGATAATCCAGCGAAGAGATTCTGACACCACCCCACCCCCAACTTCCCCCCACTTCTGGAAAAGGGATTTCTGGCTTGCTGAACGCAGTGGCCTCCTCCCCTGACTGCCTGTGGGGGGCAGTCTTGCCCCACGCACCCTCTGCAGAGCTTGCCAGGCACCTGCTCCAGGAGGAGGTGGGAGGAGGGCTGGGCCTTCAAGGCGAGAGGAGGGAAGACCTTGGCCCCAGGTGGCCAGGGCACAGCTAGGCTGCTGGGCACGTGGGTGGACATCTGGGGATTCTAGGACCCACCTTAGGCTGGCCTGGGGACGTGTCCTCCAGCACTAGCAGCTCTCTAGTGCCAGAGTGTGGTCGCCGGAGCCTTCTCCCCTCTGCGGGGCCCTGCTGGGCGCCTGGGCAGGCAGCTGGGCTATGGCAGTGGAAGGGCAGGCGGGAGCTGAGCAGCTGGCTCTAGGGTGAGGAGAGACGTGCTGTTGGGACCCTGTCCAGCCTCTGTCACCTCACTGCCCATCCCCAGGGTGTACAGTCACCAATGCCCAGGCATGCAGGAGTAGATAAGCTTTGGGCTCAGGAGGACACAGCTGGGGTGCAGTGGAAGCGAGATGGAGAGGGGAATTAGATGCACTGGGCTCACCCCGCCACCCAGGAGATCCTGGGCCTTCTGGCCCTCAGTCTCCCTATGGTGAGGGGGCTTATCCCTCAACTACTGAATAAAGGAGGTAAGGACAATGCTCAACACACAGTGCTCACCAAGGGGCAGACTCCCTGATCTTGTCTCTATCCCTCAAACCCAACTCTAGAGAGGCAGGAATGCCTTGTGGTTAGAGACAACCTGGAAGCAGATAGGACTTTAACACACACCAGCTGTGTGTTCTATGCAATTTACTTAACCTCTCTGTCTCACTTTTCTCATCTGTAAAGTGGGTTAATAAAGGTCCACGTCAATGGCTTGTTCCAATGATAAAATAAAATATACATAAAGTGCTTAGAATAGTGTCTGCTCTATGTGAGCATTCTGTAACAGGGGGGATCATCGTCACCATTAGTAGTCCTAATCCCACAAACCTGCACAGCCCTGGCGCCTTGTAGTTATCCCCAAGGGAGCTGCTTAAAGCTCCCACTGCTGCCTCAAGACTGGCCCAGCAGGAGGCTGTTGGGTTCATAAATGAGCCTCCAGAGGCTCAGAAGATGAGGAGACCAGCTCAGGATCATCTCGTCCCTTTTTTTTTAAAGGCAGCCCTTAAGTTCTTACCAGCATGTGCATGGTCCTTCCTGAGGACCCACTTGCCCCCAGCCTGGCACCTCCAGCAGCCAGACCCTGAGTCCTACCAGCCCCCAGCACTGGACCAGTGAGGACAGTGCCTCTTCCTCCAGGTTGTCCATGAGGAAGGGGCAAGGCCAGTGCATGGGTGTTTGGTGGAGCCCGGGAGGCTGGTGCAAAGTTCCCAGATCCACGAGGGAGCTGGGGGCCTCGGTGGCTGGAGCCAAGACGTGGGCGGAGAGGGGAGCCTGTTGGGCTTGCTGGGGGGTTCGACTGCATCTGAACCCCCAGCTTCCCTTTAATTAGCACCTGCAGGGGCTGGGCACCTGCCTGGTAGGATCTTTCATCTGACAGGTAAGGCTCATCTCCCAAGCTGGAGCAGTGGCTGTAATTGACCAGGATGTTCTGCTTTGATGGTCCTGGGCAGTCTGAGTCCTGACGCAGGGTGGGGCGTGGAGTTTACTGTTGGTCTCAGCAGAACCTCTTGTTCTGTCTGTCTTCAGAGAAGGCCAAACAGCGGGTGGGGCACTGTGGTGTGGTGGGAGTACCCCTGGGGCTGGCGGACAGCTCAGGGAGGATAAGAGCCGGCACAGAGGCAGGCAGACCTGATTTGAGTTCCGGCTGCACCACTTAGTCGCTGTGTCACCTTGGTCAGCTCAATTAACCCCTCTAGTCTTCCATCTCCCCACCTGAAAATGGGGCTAATGGTATCCATGTGACATGGTCATTGGGGGAATAAATAGGATAATGAGAGTAAAGTGCTTAGCACAACACCCAACACCTGCGAGTGCCCGGTTAAATGTCGGCTTTACTCAGAATCTGCCATCCTGGTTTGCTCTGAGCGCCCGCGCAGAGCCCAGCTCCAGCTAGATCCTGCCCGCAGCCCCACTGCCCTGCAAGATCTGCAAAGGTTTGCCAGCTGCCCTTCCTGAGGGCACCCACCCCAGGGAAAGGGCAAGCTGCTTTTCTGCCCAGCCTTTGTTGAACACCTACTGTGTGCTGACCCTGTGCAAGCTAGGTAAGACAGACGCTTGCAGGTTCCTGGGATCACAGATCACAGGGGCATCGAGAAGGGAATGATTAATCCTGGGGCATGATTGTGGGTGGCTTCACAAAGGAGGTGACCTGGACACAAATGTAACGAGGCAAAAGACAGATTCCCGAGCAAGGTGAGTAGAGTTGTTTTCCTACAGATGAAACTGCATTTCAAAGACTCAGAGGGAGAGAAGCTGGGTAGTTCCTCCAGCTTCCAAGAACACTCAGAACGCCCCAGCTGGAACATCCCTGTGGGTGGGGAGGGGTGGCACAGAGCCGGGTGGGACTGTTCAGGGAAGGCAGTGGGAGGCCAGGTTCCACAAGGCCCAGGACAGAATCAGGGAGTTGGACAGTGGCTCTTCCCTGTGGCAGAGATTGATTTAAACAAAGAAAACAAAAGGAAAATGGAATGTGTGGGGGCGTGTGTCGAGGAGGGGGCGTGTGTCGAGGAGGAAGGTAAGACTGGGCCCTCTTTTTGTCCTTCTGTGCTGGGCTGTGAAGAGGCCCCACGCCCTCGCCCCTGGTTGGGGCCGCAACCCTGGGCATAAGTGTGAGCCAGATGCAGAGGAAACTCATCTGGACTCATCCATGGTCTCAGCAGGACCTGGCCTCCCGAGCCTGGGGGCTGGTGCTCACCGGCACAGAGGACCTGCTCATCTAGCCTGGAGGGCCTTTGTTTCGTTTTGTTTTTTTGGTACCAGGGATTGAACTCAGAGGCACTCAACCACTGAGCCACCTCCCCAGCCCTATTTTGTATTTTATGTAGAGACAGGGTCTCACTGAGTTGCTTAGCGCCTCGCCGTTGCTGAGGCTGGCTTTGAACTCGCAATTCTCCTGTCTCAGCCTCCCTAAGTGCTGGGATTACAGGCGTGCACCACTGTTCCCTGCTTCTGGAGGGCCTTTTAACCACTTTTACAAGAGGCCTCCAGGTCTGAGTGCTTCTCCTCACCAAGATTTCCGGGGAAGGAGTCTGGAGGGGAGAGGGGTGCAGCTGCCCAGAGAGTCCCCCAAATCCTCTTACCTGCAGTGTGTGCTTGGCCTGCTTTTTCCTCTTGCCTCTCACT
This sequence comes from Geosciurus inauris, assembly GCA_004024805.1. Classification (NCBI taxonomy): domain Eukaryota; kingdom Metazoa; phylum Chordata; class Mammalia; order Rodentia; family Sciuridae; genus Geosciurus; species Geosciurus inauris. The sequence continues at coordinate 12,831 of PVHX01007827.1, read as the reverse complement.
TCCCCTGGAACAGAGACATCTCCACATACCAGAGCCTGAGCTATGGAAAAGTAAGGGTGGGCACCTGCTGGCAACTACAGATGTTGGATGCATGTGTAGAAGGGACACTGGTGGCAGGAGGCCATGAGGACAGGCATCCCAACTTCGCTACTTACCAGCTGTGCCAACCTGGGTATGCCTGCCCTGCAAGACTCTGAGCCTCCGTGTTGCAATCTGCAAAGTGGGGCAGTAAAGCTCACCATTTGTACCCATTTTAAAGATGAAGTAAGATGTACCTACTGTACCAGTGTAGGCAGGGAGCCTAGTCTCCAGCTTGCAGATGAGACAGCTGGATGACATCATGCAGGGCGAGTGTGTCAGCCCAGGGAAGGCTGTTAGCAGATGGATGGGGGGCTAGGTAAGGCCATCAGGCCTTGGGGAACAGGCCTCACTTGTAACATCTATAAAACGGGGCACTTATTTCTCAAGGTTGTATGAAGACTGAAGGAATTAGAGCCACAGTGTATGACTCATAATGTCAATAAATATTAGCTATCATTATTGACTTTAATTATTAGTTTGCTATTAAGGCAAGTTCTCAGGCCCAAGGCTTTGGCTGCAGTTATCAGAGTGGGACTCGGCCTCAAAAGGAGGCAGGAGGCCACAGAAACCATGGGCTGGTCAGGGTTGGAGCCTCCAGGCTGCGTGCCTGCCTGTGTGGGCCGTCAAGCCTGGAGTGCGTGTGCGGAGCCAACTGTGGCGGACCATTCCCCTCCCATCCTTTAGTCTCCTCTCGACAGTTTTTCCTGCTTAGTTTGAGTTCTGGCTGGAAGGGCCAAATGAAGGTGCCCATATCAGGACACCAATGTCCCAGACTGTCAGGGGGCCAGACTCAGGAAATAGCAGGCCCGACTCTGCAGGAAAGGCCATGCCAGCCTTTTGTTCCAGTCTGGGGCTTCAGTGGCTGCCTCTCCCCAGGGGCTGCCAGTCAGGCAGAGCCCATGAGAGAGGGAGGTGGCAGCCCCTGGGTCTGGCCAGGCCTGAGCTGAGGCTCTGATATCGCTGGCATGTGTCCTAAGGTCCCCTTTTACCCCAGGAGCCTGTTAGCATTCATTGATTCATCCTAGAGTGACACTTTGGAGTGGAAAGGACCCAAATTCCTCACTCTGTCCACCACAACTGGGGTCACGTATTTAGAGTTGTGTGTGCTGGAGCAGAGGGAGGGCCAGTGGGAGCCAGGATGGTGTGGGACAGCAGTGTCCCTGTGAGAGATTGCATCATGAGGGGCTGAACAGGTCTGGCCTTGGGTTTGGTGGCTAGACAGTGCCTGAGGACTGAGAGGGGCAGTTGTCTTGGGAATGGCATGTGGCTGGTCATTAAACCCCTCCCAACCCAATGACTTTGATGGCCTGCGTGTCCCAGAGAAAGAAAAAAAACTGTGTGTGGACTGAAATAATTGTTTCTACAACTCTCTAACCCTTTGGGGCCAAGCAACGTTGCAGGGGGTCCCTCCTTCAGGACCTAAACCCAAGGTGGACTGAGGGAGCCTTCTTCCTGCCTGGGAGGGGAACACTGAATCTTAGTATAGCAGCCGCTACAAAGCAGGTGCTCAGACATACTTGGTTAAAGTGACGCTACCTTTCCATTAACTCCCACAAGCTCATTCAATGAATAGTTTTTGTCATTGACAATTTGCAGGTGTCTTGGGAGAACAAAGCTGCCTGCAGAGCAATCCAACAAGTGGAAACCCAGGTGACCCCCGGTGAGATGCTCCTGGGGCTTTCAGGGGTGGGAGAGGACTTTGCAAAGTATCCAAATCTCCAGTCAACAGATAGGTGCTTGGCGCCTGCAATATTTGGGTGTTGTTTGTGCTATTCGCACCCACTGGCTGGTGAAGAAAGGGCCTTATCAATGTTTTCTGCATGAAGAAAGTGATTTGTCAATTGGAGAGGTGATCTCTGGGGGGGAGACTGAAGTCGGTGGTGGTGGCAATGTGGTAATTGCACTCACCTTTGTGACTCATGTGTTAGCAACTTTTCCTTTCTCTCCCCCACTGGTCTTAATGATAAGCCAGCCTGAACATGTTCTTGTGGCTCTTGATAGGGGGTGGGGTACGGTGTGGGGGGTGGCACATGGGCTCCGGATGAGGCAGGAATCACAGGCTTTCCAACTCCCAGACACTCAGAACTGAGTCTGTGGGAGACTTGACTGTCCAGGTAGGCCAGAGAGGGTGAAGTCATTTCCTCTCTTCCTTTTGCATCTTTGGCTACCCAATACCTTCATGGTCTTCTCAGCAATATAAGATCAAAGACTATAAATTATTCATTCACAGTGGAGTGGAGCACATTTCAAAGTCAAGGCTGCTGAGCATGTCTTCCCAGAATTGCTGAAGGGTGAAGGCCCACATTTTTAGGTTCATCAATGTGTTAAGTCCTAGCCCTAGGCTCTGGAGCTTGTCTTGCTTAAAGCTCTGGTCTCCCACCAATCTGACCCCTCTCTGATCTTTCTTTGTCTGGATTCTTACCCCAACCCCACCCTTACCCCAGGTGAAGCCCAGTAAAGCTGCCTTGTAGCCACTTGGCCATGGCTATGGGTTCCTAGGTTACTGCTGTTCAAGGTGCCTGGTCTCTCCTTCCAGGTGTGAGCAGAGAACCTACATGTTGGATAATAGTACCTAAGATGTGCCAAGTACAGGACAAGTAACAGTGCCCACAGTCACTACAACAATCTGTTTTGTGCTCTCTGCAAAACAGGCATTCTTCCAAACACTATCTGTATAACGTCTTTGTCAATCTCCACGACAACCCTATTTAGCAGGGACCATTTCTGTTCTGATTGTACAAAAGAGGAGTCTGAAGCTCAGAGAGGTCAAAGGACTTTACTCATAAGTGGGGGAGCTGGGGTCTGCACAGGGCACTACTATGTTATTTCATGTATCCCTGTACTGACAGCAGTCGTGTAGCTAGTGAGTGGCACAGATGGCACTTGAAGGTGAGCCACACTCACTAGAAGTCTACACTCACCTGAGACCAACTGTAGATGGTTCAGACATCCTGTGACCACCTCAGGGTGGTTGGATGGATCGGGGGCATCAGGGCGCCCTGGCTGCTGGATCCAGGGTCTTTAGAATTTGCTGAGTATGAATTTCAGTCTTTGTGTCTGCGACACGGATTCAAGCTGCCACTACCACATTTCAAAGTCCAGAAGCATTCACAAAGGAGGAGGACAAACGCTTCCTGTCTGAGCCACGGCTTTCCACTGAGAGCTTATCTGCAAGTGGTAGGACCATCATGACGCACTGTGCCGATTAGCTTTGTTATAAGTTTTATTTGATTACAACATGAAAAGTCTGCTCAAGACGTAGGGTGCAGCAGTATGGCTGCTTGCTCACAAACAAAAATATAGAAGTAGGGGGACCAGTGGGGACCAGGAGCATCAGATGAGATTTGTGCGATAGGAACAGGTTAATTTACAGAGGCCATTTGTGCAGCTCCTTCTGGTGGGCAAAGCGACACGTTGTCTCCATAGACCGTGACAGTAGCCTCGTGCTTCCTGCTGTCGGGGTCAGGGCTGATAGTTAGGCCCTTTGTAGCAGGCGGGGAGGAAAGGGAGAGGGAGCGAGTGTTGGTTTATATAAACACTGTGTGCATGGGAGAGCTGGAGGTACGCGTTTCATTTTTTCATGTTTTGTTTGTTTGTTCCAGTGATGTGAATCAAGCCCAGGGCCTTGCACATGTTGGGCAAGTGCTTCACCCCTGAGTAATACCCTGGCCCCGTTTTGTTTTAAAGACAAATTAAGAAGCCCAAACTTGTCTTGGTCCTGAACCTGAGTAACGCTAATCAGATTTAGTGGTTTTTTCCCTGCCCTGTGCAAAGGCTTACAGAGCAACCTTACTAAGTAGGGAACATACTGACCTCATTCTATAGATGGGGAAACTGAGGCTTGGAGGGGTGGAGTGAGTTGGCTGGAGGCACAGGGGTGTGAAGCCAGATAGTCTGATTCTGAGGCCTATGTCCTTCTTGCTAAGCTGCCCGGTCCTCAGGCAGAGTGAGACACACCCTGGCCTCCACTGGCCTGCTCGGCTTCTCTGGGCTTCCAGCAGGAAGCAAGTAGAACAGGCTCTGGAGGGAGGTGGCCTGGCTTGTCCTGGCCTCTGTCTCTGAAGCCTCGCTTTTCCTCACCTCTAAAGTGCCTTCCTGACCCATTCCCAAGGTGGCTGTGGTAGGTCTGTAGCTGGGAGGAGCTGCGAAGCAGGGCAGATGGAAGCTCACCCAGGAGTACTTAGGATTGGACGGGTGTTGGGTGTTGGGAGGCTGGTGGCCCGAGCCCTGGGGTTCCTCTGCTGGAAATGCCCTCCTCCCAGGATGGGGTGTTCTTACACTTTTAGCCTCAGTTTAAATGTCCCCTTCTCAGAGAGATGCTGGTAGGCTGGCCTGAGCCCCCACCCCCATTAGCCCTCAGCTCTCCCTGGCTCTTCCCAAACCTCCCTATGAGACCCACCCCTGCCCAGGGATGAATTATTCAGATGGAGGCTGAGGGTTTATTACAGGGACAAGCATCCCAGTGGAAGATGTCTGGTGAGAGCAGAGAGAAAGGGGGGCATTCACTGTCAGGAAGCGATTTCCTGGGGTGATGCAGTGCTCACCCTCAGGCGTATGTGGTGTGCGTGGAGTAAGGGTGTGTGTGTTGGGGAGGTGGATTCTGTTACTGGTCCCCTCCCAGCATCCAGTCTTGCTTGTGCCACACCAGGGACTTAGGCCTAAATAGGGGCCACTCTACTCTGCCGCTGGCATAGGAGGGCTGGTGACAGGTAGGGTTTCTGGTCTGCCTTGGGTCCGTTTATGTTTTCAATTTGAAAAAAAAATACAAAAAAGGGAAATAAGAAGGATCAGGGCTTCAGAGAGGTTTCAGAAGGATGTGTAGCAGTGGCGGGGGTCGGAGAGCTGATAAGGTAGCTGTGTTCTCAGCTGGGGATGGATGTCTTCCTGGAACCCTCAGGGCCCTCGACCCCTATTGTTTGCTGTCTAAGATGCAGCTGGGGGCCATTTTTCAAGTTCAAAGAGGAAGGGGATGAACAGGTACTGGGGAAAAGGGGCTCCTGTGGGCTTGGGCTTGGGGGAGTCTTTTCTCTCCTGGAGCATAGGCTCAGCTGGGGTTCAATAGGGGTCTGCTTCTGGGTAACACTGGGCTGGGCAGGTTCTAATCTGGCAGGTGCTGAAGAGGTGTGGGGCAGCCCTGAATGGCACTCTGTCTTTCTGTACTTGGGTGTTCAGCCTGTAGAATCAGGTGGATTGTTCCCCGGGTAGATGGTGGTGATGGCTGCACAAGGTGATAGATTTAAAAAATTGCGAGGAGACTCCAGGAGCACAGTGGAACTTGGCACAGTCCCTTTCCCTCTCGCATTTTACTTCCTTGGGAGGTGGCAGAAAGTGGCTCCTCCAGATCTGGTCAGTGGCCTCTCATTACAGCTTTCTAGAAATTTCTGGTCATGGCCCCCCAAAGTTCATCCTCTCTCCCGAGGCTGGAGCTCTCCCCACAATTTGTCGCCCCCTCCATCAACTTGTTACGGCCTCTTCGGGGCCAAGGGGGACCTCCGCTTGGCGGTTTGCTGAGCTATTGAAAATTTCATGGATAATTCAGGAACACAAATCAAACAGGAGGCTGGAAGCTCTGGATTTATGAAGAAAAATGAGTTGAACTTGGCAATTTATGAGCAGCTCAGAATAGCAGTATGGGGGTGGGTAGGGGAAGGGTGGAGGACTGGTCTGTAGGGCTGGGGGCTACCCTGGAAGGAGGCGGGGTGGAGAGAGCACAGGGGCCCCAGGCGCCAGCACCCAGACCACCAGCCTGGTGGAATTTGTCTGTGCCCTGAACAAATGGGGAAGGAGGGTCCAATGAGTGGGCAAAGATGCCCATCAGGCCTCAGGAAGAGCAAATCCTGCTCTGTTCCCTATGGCCTGGGTCTGGGCTAGGTACAGAGGAGAGAGGAGGTGAGGACATAGGGAGGAGGCTTATTCTCAGCCTAGGGGCTGGGGTACTCGGTCAGAGTCCAGAGGCTTGGCTGGGCTTCCAGAGCAGTGCTTCTGAGAGGCAAGCACTGCCCTCCTTCAGGTGTGAGTGTGTGAGGGAGAGACGCCCTCTTACCCAAGCAGCTGCTTCTTGAGGCTTTCCCAGTCTTCCAGGGGAGACTGTCAGTGTGAGGGTAGTGACATACTCCATGTAAGTCCAGCCCCAGGAGGAACATCCTAAAGGCCATCTCCAAGGTCAAGGCTCCAGAGATTTCCAGGCCCAGTAGAGGTGGGGCGCCTGAGTGGCTTTGTTCCCATGGCAAACAGCAGAAGCTGATCCCTACCCTGTCTCCATCATGGATCCTTCTGGAGAGTCCCAGCTTCTTTGTAGCTTCCTCTACTAGATTGGACTCCAAAAAGAGCATTCTCAGGTACACGGTCTAACAGAAATGGCTATGTCTGAGTCCCGGGGATTGAGAGGCCAGGATGGATCCTAAGTACACATTGCTTGTTAAGGTGGCATGGAACAAGTCACATCACCTCTGAAGGCTACAATTTCCTTATCTGGAATGGCATTTCCTTCCATTAGCCCTCTTCATATCTCATAAATAAAATTTCAGGTGGAGTGCGGTGGTGCACGCCTGTAATCCCAGCACTTTGGGAGGCCGAGACAGGAGAATCGCGAGTTCAAAGCCAGCCTCAGCAATGGCGAGGCGCTAAGCAACTCAGTGAGACCCTGTCTCTACATAAAACACAAAATAGGGTTGAGGATGTGGCTCAGTGGTCAAGTACCCCTGATTTCAATCCCTGGTACCAAAAAATAAATAAATAAATAAAATTTCAGTATAAATAGAATTATGAACATGCACTTGGTATCTTATAAGGGGTTGTGTCGTCATTAACTCTTTTGTTAATTTCCCATGGGAATCCACTCCAATTGCTACTTTTCCCTGGTTTTAGAGTCCCCATGTCTAATTAAGAGCTTAGGTCAAATGGACCTTTGGTCCTTGTCCTCTCTGAACAACTCTGATCCTACTTCTATCTTGGTACCTTGATTTCTGACTGACATGTCCCCAGTTGAGAGTGGGACAGGCAGAGTTTGAGAACAGGCAGAGCTTTGCTTGCATAGGCATTTTACTAAAATGATTTCTAGGTAGGAGGTGTTGGGGCTCAGGACATAATACTCCCAATATAGCCGTATTTTCATATCCCTAGTATTTTATTTTATTTTATTTTTAAATATTTATTTTTTAGTTGTAGGTGGACAGAATATCTTTATTTTATTTTTTATGTGGTGCTGAGGATTGAACCCAGTGTCTCATGCGAGCTAGGCGAGCACGCTACCACTGCGCCATAACCCCAGCCCCATATCCCTAGTATTTTAAACTGAAGGAAATTGAGAAGGTCACAGAGGGGCAGGAAGGTGACTCTCTTTCTCCTACCTTCCTCATCTGAAGCATTGTCATAAAAGAATTTTGTGACCTACTTTACCTGAAGGTAGGCCACCAAGACCTGCATTCCAGAGGGTTCCTGCTGTATACCTGGGGCTCAAGGAGAATCTGCAAGTAGATCTTGCTAAATCCGCCCCCTAGTTTATAACCATTAAATTATATCCTTATTCTCCAATCACACTTCTGTATGATCATAAAAACACATGGTTTCCCATGGGTCCTTGGGTCTTCCTTTATGAAGCCTCCTTCGTCATGTGAAATATTAAATATGTTTGTAATGCTTCTCTCTTGGTAATCTGTCTTTTGTTATTGAGGTGTCTGCAATGAACCTTGTGATGGGTGAGGAAAATATCTTCTAGGGCTCTATGAATGTTGTGGCTGAATATGTGCCGCCTATATTTTTAGTTGTAGATGGACATAATACCTTTATATATTTATTTATTTTCACGTGGTTTTTGAGGATTGAACCCAGAGCTTCTCACACATGCTAGGCAAGTGCTCTACCACTGAGCCACAACCCCAGCCCTGGATATATGCCTTATAATGACTATGTGAGGCTTTCTCCTAGAAGATATTTGAGAGATTGTCTCAGAACTCCCATTATTCAAAGCAAAACATTTGCATTTTAAAAGCTGAAGGAGATGGAATGTCAGGGAGCTTAAAGATTCTTGAGATGGAGACAGGGATGCACTGGAAAATCATTTAGAGTCAGCAAATAAGTTATTGGGTTCATATGATGCACCCAATGCAATTTAAACACTTTTTTTTTTTTTGGTGCCAGGGATTGAACTCAGGGCTACTGGACCACTGAGCTACATCCCCAGCCCTATTTTGTGTTTTATGTAGAGACAGGGTCTCACTGAGTGGCTTAGCACCTGGCCATTGCTGAGGTTGTCTTTGAACTCACGATTCTTCTGTCTCAGCCTCCCAAAGTGCTGGGATTACAGGCGTGCAACACGGTGCCTGGCTAATTTAAGGACTTTCATATTCATTGCTTTGTTTGCTTTCATGAAAACTGTAGAAAGAAGGCAGTGCGGGTCTCTTTTGGCAGATGAGGAAACCAAGGCTCAGAAAAGTAAAGGAACTAAACTGTCCAGGGTCACACATCTGTGAATTGTGGACTAGGGACATAAACCAAGGCCATCTGTCCTCAGAATGGGAGCTTCCCTAGCAGTGATTTCTTATTCCAGACTCACTTTTGTGTCCACTGAAGCCACAATGCCCTCTCACTATTGGTCTCCATTGAGGGCCTTTTTCTCTTGAGCACAGTGACATTTTGCTGTTTGTTTACATGTTTAGTAGTTCTGGACTATGTCTGAGCCATCAGGAAAGGCATGTTGGAGAGACTCTGGATTCTATTATATTCCTCTGAAGAGTGTTGATTTTTAGTTTTTTGGTTTACCCCAACTCAAACTTCAAACTTCGTCTCCCCTCTGGTGGACCCCAGCTGAAATCTCAGTTCAGTTTGTCACCTAAGCTGGGTGGTTTGCGTGTTCCTGTGAGTATATGCTGAAGGATCAGCAGAGATCTGGGAAAAGTTTATATATAGAAGTTATGGCTTCATTTCTGTGACTGTCTGCTTTATGGGATTTCCATCATGACTCTCTAGTTAATGTACTCACATTTTTTTTTTCTGGTTCTTCAAGCTTCTAATACTGTAGGTTCCTATAAATTCTACTACCTTATGTGACATCTGCCCTCAAGAGAAAAGCTTTTAAAACATAAAATATACCCACCACTGTTCTTCGAAGTGTCAATTCCCCTCTGATTTCTGCCTGCTGTTTGTTTTACCAATGCCTTTAAAGCAGTGTACCCAGAGTTTATAGTTTCATCTGTGGGAGGACAGGTCTGATAGGAGCTACTTGGCCATTATTGAAAGCTTTGCTCCCTTTGAAGCAGACAGTTTATTCTATGCCTCTGACCAGGAGGGCTCTGTAATTTTTTTTTCTTTTTTCTTTTTGGTACTGGGAATTCAACCCAAGGTGGCTTAACCACTGAGCCACATCCCCAGCCCTTTTTATGTTTTATGTAGCAATGTAGGATCTCACTACATTGCTTAGGGACTCACTGAGTTGCTGAGGCTAGCTTTGAACTCCTGATCCTCCTGCTTCAGCTTTCCGAGCCACTGAGATTTCAGGCATGTGCCTCCATACCTGGCTTGGGCTCAGTTCTTAAAGCTACATCAAGCCCAGCAGAGTTCCAAGAATTCTGGTCTCCAATTCCTATTAGTAGGTACTTACACCAAGATGCTGCTGTTTTGTAACCAACTGGATTTTTGAAGCATGATGTCTGTGTCCATGACAACCCTCTGGGTGGTGCTGCCTCCTGTGAGTGTCCCCTTCAATGTATCCTTCCATGGAAAGGAAGGTGTGGGCTGCTGGGACATCTAGCCTCAGGTCTCCCCTCCAGGTGTCCCCAGGCACAGAGGCGAGAAGCGAGCTTTGTCTCTCTCTCAAGCACACTCTTGGCACCATCTTTGTTGGGAGGAGCGGTCTTGGAGGAAGAAAGTAGACTCCCCAACTTGCCAGTGATGTTCAAGTGTAGATCTCTTTGAACCGTGCGTTTGGGGCCTTATCAAGTGGCCACCACATGATCAGCTTTCCCCAGATACCTTCTGGAGTGGCAGGTGTGTACCAGGAGCTGGGGAAAATTGGTTCCTCCTCAAAGTTCCATTTCTCTTTCGTTGGAAATATCAGAAAGACCAGAGCAAAATCTGTGTGCTTTAAAAAATGTTCCTGCTTTGTAGAGCACTTGTTTTTTTTCCCTCTTTGCTTCTTTTAAAAACGTCCTGTGTGTGTCAGAAAGATGAAGCCAGAAGAGAACTGTCCCTTTGATGACTGAGAATTATTGTTTTAAAGGCTTTATTTAAGCTGCTCTTAACAAAACTCAAACATCTGGCTCGAGGCACCTGTGTGCCAACATTCAGCTGGAGAGGTATGCAGGGACATGGCAGGCGCCCAGGCTGGAGGGGAGGAAGGCCAAGCTTGTCTTGGCCAGCCAGTCTGCTGTGGCCACTGCCTGGGGTTTGCCTCCTTGATGCAGCTCTGTGGGTGGGGTCCGGGGAATAAGCCACACTGCAAGCAGGTCTTTATGACAGGAACATTTTGCTAAGGTGAATATATCCATGTCCATCTCTCGGGACGTAGAATGTGAGAGAGGAGTAGGGCTTGAGCGTAAGAGAAATGGGGCTGCAGGGAAAGGGCAGGAACGTGATCTGAGTCTCTGAGTCAGATATTTTCACATCCACTGTCAGGTTCAACTCTTTTTTTTTTTTTTGTTCTTTTAATTTTTTTTTTTAGTTGTCAATGGACTTTATTTATATGTGGTGCTGAGAATCGAACCCAGTGCCTCACACATGCTAGCCAAGTGCCCTGCCACTAAGCCACAACCCCAGCCCCAGGTTCAACTCTTACAACAATGAAATAGATTAAAATGAATACCTTCCATGTCAGATTAGGAAACCGAGGTTATAATGTGCTCCAGTTTACCCAGTTAGCAGGGGGCAGGGGCAGGGGCCCATCTCAAGGCTAGAGTTTAGGTCTCTTCCATTTTATCTGGTCACCTTGCACATGAGCCCCGGAACCTGGCTTCACACAGCAAACGAGGCTTCGTCTTCCCAAAGGCAAGGGGTGTTCTTTGGCTGGAGGAGGCAGGGGATGCGTGCTCAGGGTGCCACTGTGACAATGCATAGGAACCTGGCCTTGCCTGCCAAGAGCTGTGTGACGTGGAGCAAGTGACTTAACTTCCGAGCCTTAGATTTCTCAGGTGAGGAAGAGCTGGCTCACTGCCAGAATCCTAACAAGAAATGTGTGTCAAAGCCCATGGTCTGGGCCTGGCATGGAAAAGCGGCTTAGCAAACGCTGGTTCTCTTCCTCTCCAGCTGTGAGAGGTTCAGGGCCCAGCCCTGTACCTGGGGCTGAGATGCAAAAGCCTGAAGAAAGCAAGGGAGGCCGGGTGTGAGCCACTGGAGGGGCTCAGCTGCGCTGATGGATGGGCTGGTGGAGGCCACTGTCCAAGCCCTTCGAGGGGGACTGGGTAGGAGAGTGCTAGTGTCAACGTGGGGCCCACTGGTGAGTGTCTCTTACCTGCTGTGCCCTGGAGCCTGGAGGCCTTCCTCCTGGAAAGTCTTCTCAAACCATCACCTCCAGTCTCCACATTTTGCAGGCAGCAGATGGAGAGCAAAGGGACATGGCCACAGCTACACAGCAAGTAGGGGACAGAGCAGAAGCTGGGCCTCGGTCCTACAGCCTCTGAAGCTGGTGATGGTGGCAGAGGACGAATGTGGAGTAGCACAGCCTTGAAGGCACCAGAGCTGTGTCCCCAGAAACTGTGCATCTCCCGGAGCCCAGCGGCCCATACCTGAAGCCAGCAGCGGGTGTAAAGAATGCCTGGAGTGGCTCCTGCTCCTGCCGAGGTGGCTCTCACCTGCCTGAGTGTCTGTCACCTGCCCTCTGATCACGGTGTGGGGGCAGCTGCCCTTCAGTATCTCACACGCAGGTGCCCAGCATTGCCAGCATCGAGGACACTCCAGGTCTGGACCCCTCGCTGCTGTCTCTCAATGTACTCGGGAAAGCTTTCTCATTTCTTCTTCAGCCTTAGTGTTTCCAGCTGTAAAATGGAGGGAAGGGACTTCCCTTGGAGGATCAGAGTGTTGCAAAAATCCCTAGGGGGTGCTTTGGAGTTCAGTTCTTTCAAACAGATAAATGTAGGATTTCCTATCACTTTCTTCACCAGTATTCTTCATTTCCCTTTACTTTCCTTCTCCTCTTTTCTCATGTATTCCCCTCTTTCTCCTTTTATGACACTTGTTGAACATCTGAGACCAAAAGCCAGGACTGGGCACAGTGGCACAAACCTGTAATCACAATGACTTGGGAGGCTGAGGTAGGAGGATTGCAAGTTGGAGGCCAGCTTCACCAACTTAGACTCTGTCTCAAAAAAAAAAATTTTTTTTTTTTTAAAGGGCTGGGGATGTAGCTCAGTGTTAGAGTGACCCTTGGTTCAATCTCCAGTATCTTAAAAAAAAAAAAGCTAGTACTGGGAGGTGGGCCTGGACAATAGAATCACACAGGAAAGGGTGGGTATCTTTGGAGAATTTCTTGAGAGCCTTAGGAACTGGGGGAGGCACAACAAAGACCAGAGATATACTGCAGAAGAGGTAGAGGTGTGCTATAGTTTGGACATATGGTGTCCCCCAAAAGCTCATGTGTGAGACATTGCAAGAAAATTCAGAGGTGAAATGATTAGATTATGAGTTATAACCTAGTTGGTGGATTAATTCATGGATATGGATTAATTGGGTAGTAACTGTAGACATGTTGGTGTGACTGGAGGAGGTAGGTCACTGGGGCATACCTTTGGGGTACACATTTTGTCCCTGGTGAGCGGAGCT